>JACXGJ010001431.1:0-84238 GCA_016801105.1 Esox niger | reverse complement strand
CCCAAACCAATTTTGAGTTCCAATAATTGGTTCTAAAGATTTTGAAATCAGTAAAATGACAACAGTGCCCAAATTTATGCACATGCCTAATTTTGTTCGAACAATTATTGCACACTTCCTGTAAATGGTATAAACTTCGTTTCACTTCTCAAATATCACTGTGTTTGTCTCCTATATGATATATTTTACTGATTTTTTTTATCCTAAGGACCAACGATTTATGAAGGAAAATCATGGAAATTAACAAGGTTGCCCAAACTTTTGCAGACCACTGTATCAAATGAAACGTTTAGGAATTGCAACCATTTTCATATACCGTCCGCTTATATCAGGGGTTCAAATGTAATTGGACAAATTAACACAATAATGAATGAATGGTGAGAAAATGTGATTAATTAGGCCATTGCAGAATATTCCACTCCATTGCTTTAAACTCCTGGGCTGGTTTCGCAGAATGTTTTGGATCATTGTCATCTGTAAAGTGAAGCACCGTCCAATCAACTTCGCTGAATCAATTTTCAAATACGAGTGCCATGCCTGGAATTAACTTCAGACCTTACACCTGCTTTATTGATTAATCAATCAAACTTTCATCACAGTGTTCACAAAGTGTTTTTACAAAACATGCAGCCTTAAACCCCAAAGAGCAAACAGTAGTAGTGTTGAACTTCCATGGCCAGGATAAACTCCCTAAGAATGCTGACACTTAGGAAGAAACCTAGAGAGGAACAAGGCTTATAGGGGTGACCAATCCTCGTCTGGCTGTGCCGGATGAACATATTAGAAGTCCAAATTGATCCAGAATCTATTTGGACTTAGAACAGATCGGAGGCATTACCAGATGGACAAGGACAGGGACAGACAGAGGGGGAGTCAGCAGAGTGGCAGCTGAAATCGTCAGGTATCGTCTTGATCTTGGACACAACCAGGAGGAATTTGGACAGGGACAGCAACGAGTCTTTCAAGCCTGGTACTCTGCAGGTGTGGGTCAAGACCTCATGTCCTCCTACGTTTAAAACGGCAGGAGACTAGGAACATTTTGAAAGTGCATCCCTTAGATCTACAAGGATTTATATTGGAGAAGGAAAACGGACCCTACTCCTCCAGCACAATAATATAGCAGCGTAAGACCTTGGGGCTGAGACAGGGAGGACCAGTGACACTGTGGCCCTATCCGGGGAGACCCCGGACAGTGCCCAACAGGCAGGAAATCAATCCACCCACATTGCCAAGCATCAACCAAAGGGACACGCACCAACCGCAACCATCCTGAATGAGGGCCGAGTATTGCCAGCAGAGTAGAGTACAGCCCAATTGCCCAAGTGACCAACAGGGAGACAACAAGCCAGTGACTCCGCCCACAAATGGCATTGGAGGGAGGGCATCCCAGTGGCGATGAGAACCCACCTGGCAAGGCAGCAAGGGTGGACAATATCAGGCCTTTCTGTCACGTTCACGCCCCTGGGCCAGACTACACTTATCATAGACCAGGTAGAAGAGATTAGTCTTTAATGGACACTTGAAAATTTGCACTGAGTCTGCATGTCTAACTGTAATTGGCAAATCATTCCACAGCAGTGGAGCTTTGAGAGGAGGCCCTGCTTCTGGCTATCTGTTTAGACATTTTTGGTACATTTAAAAGGCCTGCATCCTGCGATCTAAGGTTTCGTGCATGTATGTATGGCTGGATAATTCCTGTGAGATAAGTAGGAGCAAGTCCATGTATTGATTTATAGGTTAACAATAAAACATTAAAATCAGCCCTAACCCTAACAAGCAGCTAGTGTAAGGAGGCTAGTATTGGAGTAATGTAACAAAAAAAAAATCTAGATAGGATTCTAGCAGCCGTGTGCAGCACTAATTTAAGTTTATTTATTGATTTATCAGGGTAAACGGAAAAGAGCATTGCAGTAATCTAATTGTGAAGTAACAAAAGCAAGGATTCATTTTTCTGCATCAGTTTTTGACAGAAAGTTTCAGATTTTTCAAAGATGAAAATAAACAACTCCTGAGAAATATTTTATATATTTATTATTGGAAAGGTCACAATAATAGGCCCAGAACAGAGCCTTGTGGAACACAAAAACATACATTTGTTTTGTCAGAGGATATACCATCCACCCATACGAACTGATATCTTCCAGATAAGTAAGATTTAAACCAGGCTAGAACATTCCCACGTAGCCCAATATGGGTTTCCAATCTCTCTAACGGAGTGATCAATATTGTCAAAAGCAGCACTAAGATTAATTTATTACCATATCCTTATTCATCCATTATTCTGCAAATTAACTGTAATAAATTGACTGTTTTAGACTAGGCCTGAATGTTTCAGTAGTGTCAACAGCAGCACTAAGATCAAGAAGCAACAGGACGGATGCAGAACATTTATCTGAGGCAATTAGAAGGTCATTTGTTACCTTCACAAGTGCAGTCTCAGAACTATGATGGGGTCTGAAACTGGACTGGAGCAATTCATAAATGTTATTTGCCTTCAGGAAGAAGTTCAGTTGTTGGGAAACACATTTTTCTACGTTTTTGAGAGGAATGAGAGGTTCATTATTGGCGTATAGTTGTTTAATGTGTCTGGATCCAGATTTTTTTTTTTTACAAGAGGCTCACAATTTATTATGTTCAACATTGGCTGACCTAGCACCGGAAATAGCTCCTTAAGTAATTTTGTTACTAGCTGGCAATTTGTGGGTTTAGAAATCATTACAAATGTAGTGAATGCGTCGATCGATACAGGATCAAAAATGACCAGTGTCGCCATTGACACCTGGTCAGGGTGGTTCAGGACATACTCAGGACAACTGCGATTTTGGGGACTATAATTATTTAAGGAGGAGTCAGTTATTTGTTTTCTAATGGTGATGATCTTTTCATTAAAGAAGTTAATGTATTTGTTCCAGATACTAATTTCACTTGTTGAGAATTTATTTTTTGTTTACTTTGCAAATGTATCAACGATAAATTGTGGATTGTAGTTGTTCACTTCAATCAGGTTGGAGAAATAAGCTGATCGAGCAGATGTGAGTGCTTTTTGGTATTTTAGTGTACTGTCTATCCAGTCTGAATACTTTCAACTTTTTGGAGCGCCACTTTCGCTCCAATTTCTGGTGGCTTGCTTAAGTTATCTAATATTGTCTGTGTACCAGGCAATATTGTCTGTGTACCAGGCAATGTTTCTTGTTGCGTTATTCTTTTGTTTTAAGTGGTGCAAAACTATCTAAAGAATTTCGCAGTGTTGAGTTTAAATCCTCGATTAGATCATTTGCTGATTTATTTATTTTGTCACTGATGAGAAAGCTCGGAAGAATATCAAACAATCTATTTGTAGTCTGAGCACTTATTAGATCTAAATTTTTTGTGACAGGACTAAATCTATGCGTTGGACCTGAGACATGTTGGATAAACCCATTGTGTAAATGATGGCTTCAAAGACTTTTTGAAGGTCATTTTACTTTTCCATATTAATTTTCAAATTGCCAAAAATTTGAATACTATCTGCCATTACAAGGTTAGACAAGCATTTTGGAAACTCATTGAGGAACATTGTATATGGCCCGGGCGGCCTGTAAATAGTGGCTACGTAAAACGATTTATCAGCCTGGTTAACTTTCATGAGCAAAACTTCAAAATAATGAAAACCAGTGATGTGTTTAAGAGTACATTTATATTTACTGTCATAGATATTAGCAACACCCCCTCCTTTTCGGGATAAACAGGGGATATGATCACTACATGTATATGATCACTAGGAGAGAAATCATTTAGGGCAGTAAATTCATCAGGTTTAGCCATGTATCACACAAGCCAATAACATACATTTATTATCAGAGATTAATTAATTTACTGCATTTGCCTTTGGAGCAAAGGATCTAACATTTAGGAGTCCCATTTTGAGATGCAAGGTAATACAGACATTTGTATTTGTTACTGAGGTGGAGGAAGGTTTTATCTTAATGAGGATGCTATTGTTAGTGCTTCTTTATTTAACTTTTCTCAGCCAAGAACAAGTCACAATCACAATAGGCAAAACTGTACTAACAACTCCGGCTATGGTATCGACAGAGTCCGCTATACAATCAGGCTGGCCAACAACCTGCGACCTGTCCTGCACTCTGTCTCATGGTGAGGCTATAGCAATGACACTCCTGTCAATGCTCCTAGATAAAAGAAGGGGACCACCCCAGCTAGGATGGAGTCCGTCGCTCTTCAGCAGATCAGGCCTAACCCATTTATGTGCGAGTCCCAAAAAAGGAGCCAGTTATCTACAAACCTCTACCTCCTGTGACAGTCAGAACTCCGTTTTCAGCTAGTAATTGAGTTGTGCAAGTCTGCTTTAGAGCCTGTCACTATCACTAACTGGGCAGAGACAATTACTCGATGTCGACACATCTTTCTAGCTACTTTACACGCTGATGCTATGTTCTCCTTTGTAACCTCTCACAGTTTCTTTCTAACGACGTTGGTGCCAACGTGAATAACAATATCTCTGTACTCTCTATACATGCCAGTTTTAGACTTCGCTAGCTCCAACCCCAGATTTGCGGCTACGTCGGCGGCTCTGCACCCGGTAAACAGTGTACAATCGCTGGCTGATTTTACTGTTCTATACTGCAGGTACTCCAACTCCAGTAGGGAAAACCTGTTGAAAATCTCTGTCGGCTCTAGCACCGACACGAGTTTAACTGGTCGACGGCATTTCTTCCCAGTGACCAAGAGAAAGTTCTTACAGGAGCTGTACCAGGGGGCAATCAACACTATTGTTTCTTCCTTGTTGTCCAGATGTAGTTTTTCCCTTTTCTACACTGACATAATCCTTCCCTGACATTTGCGTCTGAAGCCGAGCCTCTAACTCTGCTATCTTTAACTGAAGACATAGTTCTCCTCAGTGTGGTAGCTACAACAATTACAATGATAAGGCATAATAATGCTACATAGCATCGGGTGTTCAGGGGCGAGTAGTTCCATTAATTAAGTCCAAATAGAGTCCCAGTGTAGAAAGTTGGTTAAAAAGTCAATAGATATGAGTTTACCGGTCTAGGGCTCCATGCAAGATCTCACCTCATGGAGCATCAATGATCATGAGGAAGGTGAGGGATCAGCCCAGAACTACACGGCAGGACCTGGTCAATGACCTGAAGAGAGCTGGGACCACAGTATCAAAGAAAACCATTAGTAACACACTACACCATCATGGATAACATTTCTGCAGCGCAAGCAAGATCCCGCTGCTCAAGCCAGTGCATGTCCAGGCCCGTCTGAAGTTTGCCAATGACCATCTGGATGATCCAGAAGAGGAATGGGAGAAGGTCATGTGGTCTGATCACACAAAAATATAGCTTTTTGGTCTAAACTCCACTCGCCGTGTTAGGAGGAAGAAGGATGAGTACAACCCCAAGAACACCATCCCAACCGTGAAGCATGGAGGTGGAAACATCATTCTTTGGGGATGCTTTTCTGCAAAGGTGCAGCTAAACAGAGGAACTGAATGAGTGTCGTTCACCCCGCAAACAGTGTTTTTGATGTGATTTTCAAAATTCAGTAAAGGCTTTCCACAAAAATTCCTGTGGTGTGGTTGAGTAACTACTCTCCTCGAAATCAGGCATATTTCATTAATCATTACACAACAGAAAGAGTTGAGCCTCAAAGGCTGAATAATCAACATTTGGTGTCAAGCAGTTTCTAGCCTACACTAGTTCCTGTCAGTGTACTGATTTGAAACAAAGGTGTTAGATGTTATGTGCCACCATCTTGGGATTTTGTCTGCTCCAATTCTAACATACGTATTTGGTAGGCTTAAGATCCCGGAATGCATCTTCAAAGCTTGTTCAACACATTACACACTCAAGGGCTTTGCATTTTGCATTTTGTCTCAATATGTATTAGATGAGGACTACATGTATTAGATTCAGGTACACCTGAAACATGAAATGTAATGTTTTTAGATAATATATACAGTACAAGAACACCAGTCCTTGATTTTCAGGATGTTATTTTAAGCATTTAACCTAAAGCTGTTTAAAATACATCTCCTAATGACTCATCCCCTATACAAGACATTCTAAGATGATTAAACACCTCTCCTCACTATTGACTTCATCTATAAACTAGTACCAATAATGCTTGTGGGTGTGTTCAGCATACTTAGATTTTTATGTCAATTATTATTGTGGGTAAATATGGGTCAGGAGTGGAACAGTTGAATTTAGAAGGGATAAAGATAGACAATGGCTTTCCAATTTAGCAGCCCTGAAACAAAACCTAAAATTAACTGGTTTACGTTCATTTGTTACTGTCAGCATAAGGGCTAGCATTAATCCTGGGGCCTGTCAACAAGCCCCCCACAAATGTGTATCTTCTGTTGAGACTACTCACATTGGCATTGGCATTGTACCTGCCACAGCACATTGTACAGAGTACACACAACATTCTCCTCTCCAGATAGATCGAGCTCATATCAGATGGCGTCGGGATAGTAGAATGTCCCAAGGCCGGATGATTCAAGACTAA
This sequence comes from Esox niger, assembly GCA_016801105.1. Lineage (NCBI taxonomy): Eukaryota > Metazoa > Chordata > Actinopteri > Esociformes > Esocidae > Esox > Esox niger. The sequence goes on along the minus strand of JACXGJ010001431.1, from coordinate 77,719 downwards.
GGAGACTATATTCTGCAGTGAAAGAAAAAAATAAAGAGAGCAGTTCTTTTCACAACGCTGTCTCCCTGTAATAATATGCAAATCAGTCGAGAGGGAGGCAGAGTACGAGATGGCATGAACATCTATGTGAAACCCAGACTGTACCTCACTCTCATTATTAACACGTTCTACCCCAGCTACTATGAAAGTGTCAGTTGCAGATAGAAAAGCTTTGTTATTATCAGGTCACTTTCCTGTTTGCAAATCTCCACTGGCACAATAATAATTTACAAAAGGAAATGTATTAAAAACTGAGTGGTTTGAACCCTGAAAGCTGATTGGCAGAAAGCTGTGGTACATGACACCAAAATAGGCTTAACAAATATGCGATAATAGTAAAACCATGCCTGGTGTTGTTCAAATGGTTTTCTTTGAGATAGGCTTGAAGACTGACATTTACATTGTGATAGGTCTGATGCATTGTGAACACTGAAGTAGAATATTAATACAGCATATAATATTTACTGCTTGTTGTTGCCTGGGAAGAGACACAGGTCTGTTATGAAACAAGTCATTTCCATAAAATCAATGAAGGTAGGCCAGCTAGATCTTTAGAATATGTTTTTTGTGCATGTGGGTGATCAATCTACTGGCCATGTGCATACAAAATTATTGTGCCAAGTTGTCTGATGTGTTGTTCTCTTAAAAATTTACAGTTTTGCTCAAAAGTTTCCATTCCCTTGGACAATTGGTATGTACCATTTGTAAAAAGAAGTTAAAGATGTTTTGCCTGCTCACTCAATTTTTCATGGGATTCATATGTAACTGTAGTTTATAACAGAACGGCACAATCATAAAACAAAACATAGCAACAAAGAAAAAAAAAGTGTTGTTCAAAAGTTTGCATACCCTTAGTTCTTTATACTGTGTAGTGCCCCTTTTAGTATCAAAGACAGCATGCAGTCTTTTGTAATAGTTGTCTATGAGGCCCAGAATTCTTGCTGGTGGTATAGCTGCCCATTCATCTTGGCAAAATGCCTCCAGGTCATGCAAAGTCTTTGGTAGTCTTGCATGAACTGCACGTATGAGATCGCCCCAGAGTGGCTCAATGATACTAAGGTCAGGAGACTGCGATGGCCACTCCAGAACAGTCACCTTTTCTGCTGTAACCAAAGGAGGGTGAACTTGGCCTTGTACTTAGGGTACTTGTCATGCTGGAAAGTCCAAGAGTGCCCCATGTGCAACTTCTGTGCAGAAGAATCCAAATTGTCTGCCTGTTTTTTCTGATAACATACTGGATTCATCTTGCCAAACATTTTCACATGATTCCCAGTGCATTTAGAGCTCACACACCACCAAAATATCAGTGAACCACCACCATGCTTCACAGTAGGCATGGTATTCTGTTCACTATAGGTCTCTCCAACACCTCTCCAAACATAGCACTTGTGGTTGTGATGATAAAGCTCTATCTTGGTCTCGTAGCTCCAAATTACAGTGTGCCAGAAGCTGTGAGGCATGTCAAGGTGTTGTTGGGCATATTGTAACCAGGCTTTTTTGTGGCACTGGCACAGTAAAGCCTTTTTTTCTGACAAATCAACCATACAGCAAATTTTTGTTCCTTAGCTCAAGTACATTCATTGTATTTCTATTAAAAAAAATATTAAGTTAATATAAGAAGCTAAGAGAAAATCCATTAACATATTTAGAGCAAATCCACAATCCTAGATGACAATAATTCCCCTGCTAATTAAACATAAATGCTTTTAATTCTTTGTAAGACTGACTGCTGGACACTCATTATGGTGCATGCTATTGATTTTCAGCACATCTCTGGCTATCATGTTTCAGTGGAGCTGCATGAAATATTTCACTTTCCCTGACTCCTATAACAAGAGATGATGACTGAAATGAAGGAGCCTCTGAGTAACTTTGCAAAAACACTTTGTCTGAATTCATATTTTTCCACTTCAGTTTGCTTAAAGCTTTTTACAACAACTTTTGGTATTTTTGCTGAAAATACTCTACTGTTGAAAAGGTCGGGGTCACAATTTTTTTTTTATTCAAAAGAAAAAGAAAAGCAGAAATATGGTCCATTAAAATAACATTAAATGTATCCGAAATACAGTGCAGTCATTATTTTGTAAATGTCAATTGTAGCTCTAAAAAGCTGATTTATATTGGAATATCTACATAGGCGTAGAGAGGCCCATTAGCAGCAGCCATCAGTCCTGTGTACCAATTGCACTTTGTGTTTTCTAATCCAAATGAATCATTTTAAAAGGCTAATTAATCATCAGAAGACTTTTTGCAATTATGTTATCACACCTGAAAACTGTTGTTCTGATTAAGTAATGAAGCAATATGAAACTGACTGAGTATCTGAAACATCAGCAATTTCGAGATTCAATTACAGGCTCGAAAGTGGCAAAAACAACAAACTTTCTTCTGAACCTCATCAGTCTCTTCTCTTTCTGAGAAAATACATGTGAACATTTTTCAAGAAACAGAAGATACTGTACCATGCTGTGTACTCTGTCCCTTCACAGAAAAGTGCAAACCAGCTCTAACCAAAACAGAAAGGAGTGAAAGGCCTTGGTACACAACTGAGCAAGACAACTGAGCAAGACAAGTGTCTAGTTTTAGAAATAGATGCCATAACAGGTCCTCAACTGGCAACTTCATGAAATAGTCTTAATGTCCACAGTGAATAAGCGATTCGAATGCTGAGTTGCAAAGAAAAAGCCTTGCCAATCTCTGCTATCTCTGCCTTGCCAATAAGAAGAAATTATTAAGATTGGAAAAAGAGGAAAAGTGTGTTTAGAACAGACAAATCTAGTTGAGGTGTGTAGATCACAAGAACATTTGTGAGACACAGACCAATTGTAGGTATGCTGGAGTAGTACATCTGTCAAGCATGGTGGAGTTTATTTGATGGTCTGGTGAGTGCCTTGGTTGTGTTGAAGTGGGAGATTTGCACAGGATGAAAGGAATCACACCATTTTGCAACACCATGCCATACCCTGTGAACAGTGCTTGACTGGAGCCAATTTCCACCTACAACAGGACAATGAGCAAAAGCACAGATGCAATCTATGCAATAACTATTTAGGGAAGAAGCAGTCAGCTGGTATTCTGTTTATAATGAAGTAGCCAGTAGTCATCGAATTTCAAATCTGCTGAGCTGTTGAGGGAGCAGCTTGACTGTATGGTACGTAAAAAGTGCTCGTCAAGCCAATCCAACTTGTGGAAGGTTCGTCAGGAAGAATGGGGTTATCACAACAAATTCAAATTAGGTCAACAAAATGACAGCTAGAATGCCAAAGGTTTCCAAGGATGTATCTTCTGCAAATGGAGGATTCTTTGACGAAAGCTACATTCCTAACCTTGTCAATAGTCATTGATTTCCTATTCATTTCGATGTACTTCCCATTCAAACTAATTTCATAATATTTTTTAAGGGAAAACAAGGACATATCCAAGTCATTTAATGCCTTTGGGGTTAGGTTAGGAGCATCACCCCCAGTTAAAAGCTGCCACTGACCTAGATTTTCAGAAAACAATGTCAGTGGTAAGAACTGACAGCATCCCAACTGGCACAGTCTTACCTTCAAAGTGCCAACAGTAGTTGGGCCCACAGTAGTACTAGTGATAGTATATAAGGATATAAGCTACCATTTGGCATGCACGGTCCATATGTATAATTATTCTGAAATTCAAGCTAAAACATGTAATATCGCTAGATAGTGCAACAGTGGTTATGGTGTATTAGTAAGCCTCTGCCTCCGGTGCACATATTTACTCTTTCAGAAAGAATACTGTCCTCTATCTTTCCTTTCCAAAAAAGTATACAGTTTTTCTCAAAAGTATACCGTGTTTACAGTATACGGTTGCATACCCTTGGAGAATTGATAATATATACACCATGTATAAAGAAAACATGAGTGAGCAGACAAAATATGTCTTATTTCTTATGGGATTAATATTCCACTGTAGGTTATAACAGAATGGCAACATAGAAAAAAATTAACTGACCCCTGTTCAAAAGTCTGCATAGCCTTAGTTCTAAATACTGTGTATTGCTCCCGTTAGCAAAGCCAACGTGCAAGTCTTGCAGGTGGTATAGCTGTCCATTAGTCTTGGCAAAATGCCTCCAGGTCATGCAAAGTTTTTGGTCATCTTGCATGAACCACATGTTTGAGATCTCCCCCAGAGTGGCTCGATGACATTAAGAACAGGAGACTGTGATGGCCACTCCAGAAACGTCCCCTTTTACTACTGTAAACACTGGAGGGTCAACTTGGCCTTGTGCTTATACTCATCGTCATGCTTGAAAGTCTAGGAGCATCCCATGCACAGCTTTCATGCAGAATAATCCAAATTGTTTGCCAGTACTTTCTGTTAATATGCCATACATTTTTACAAGATTCCCCATGCCATTACAGCTTACACACCTCCAAAACATCAGTGAGACACCACCATGTTTCAGAGTGGGGATGGTATTCTGTTCACTACAGGCCTTGTTGACCCCTCTCCAAACATAGCACTTAAGATTGTGACCATAAAGCTCTATTTTGCTCTTGTCACATTGTGCCAGAAGCTGTGAGGTGTGTCAAGGTGTTGTTGGGCGTAACCGGGCTTATTATGGCATGGGCACAGTAAAAGCTGCTTTCTGGCAAATTGACAGTGCATCTCATTTTGGTTCAAGTATCGTCATATTGTGCTCCTCGAAACAACCACACAATCTTTTTCCAGAGCAGCTTGTATTTCTCCTGAGGTTAACTGTTGTTTTTCTTTGAACCTCTAATTATTCTTCTGGCAGTTTTGTCTGAAATCTTTCTTGATCTACCTGACCTTGGCTTGGTATAAAAAAATCCCAGAATATTCCACTTTAAAAAAGTGATTGAACAGTACTGACTGGCATCTGCAATGCTTTGGATATCTTTTTATATCCTTCTCCATCTTTATAAAGTTCCATTACCTTGTTACACAGGTCTTTTGACAGCTCTCCATGGCTCAGTATCTAGCCTGCTCAGTGCATCCACATGAGAGCTAACAAACTTGTTGACTATGTATACACAGACACTAATTGCAATTTAATAAGCCACAGGTGTGGAAAAGGTGTGTGTCACATTGTGCATATGTAACAAGGCCAAACATTCCAGGGTATGTAAACTTTAGGTCAGGGCCTTTTGGGTAATTTCTGCTATCATTATGATTTAAAAAAGATCCAAACAACTTTGTGATAATAAATGGCTTCATGTGATCACTATCCTTAAATAAGGGACAGTTATTGCATGATCAGTCAAATTTTACACCTTCTGCCAGAGTATGCAAACTTAGGAGCACAACTGTACATCATATACCGAAGAAAGCACTTATGCATCTGGTCTATGCCAGCTGAATGTGTCTAACACAAGTTTAGCATTTGTAGCTTGTTTGGTTGTTTCATTTTTTTACAGCTTGTTTTGGTTATGTCCAATAGAAAATATCTACTCCCCCATACATATGAAGAGGGGATTCATATTTTGTGGAGGTATAATCTTAGTTCCAATTACAATTATTTTTTATGTGTAATACAGAGACACTTAATGTTAACCAGCTTGGAAGCCAATAATTTGACCAAAATCTTAACAAATGAATGCAAATTAATTTAGCGATGTTCTATATACTTCCAGTGACCATTTACATTTTCTTTAAATATGAATACTAAGACAGCAGAGCCTCTAAGCGTAGCACTTAAAATGTGGGAAATACTACAATGTGCCCTCTCAGCAGAACCTTAATAGTGTTATTTTTTTATTATTTAGACATTTGATTTCTGTGTGTCCTTTCCCAAATTGGCTGTATGTGAAGTGGTGCACCCCGTAATCTTATTTGGGATGTCATGTGCTTTTGGCCACAGGTTTACCTGCTGGAGAGATTTGTCTTTGTTCTTCCTGCAAAATTTTGATTAGTGCAGTTAGAGACTTCACATCAAAATAGGGTGTCCTTCATCCCTCTCAAGTTGTCATGGAAACAAGAGCAGAGGGGAACATGGGAAATTAATTTATATTTTCCCAAGGCACAAGGAGGAAGGAAACCCAAAGCTTCATGTTGACTGATTAAATGTTGTAAACTACTTGAAAGAAAAACAAACTACACAATTGCAAGTTAACAATGATTAAAATAACCTTTAGAGTACAACACTAAGTATCCTAATATTCTGATAAAGCTGTTGAAGAGGCTCTGTGGAGGTTTTTTGGTTAGTTTGCATAGTGTTGCCAAAATGGATCCAGGTGATTTGTGTACATCATTCAGCAGGGTACCCCGTCACCCATTCTGTAAATGTTTTTAGAATATATATATTCGATGCTCATATGTTTCCAAATCAAATTTCGAAAAACATCCCATGTATTTGGTGGGCTTAAGATACCACGATGCACTGCAGTTGATAATATTAGGTGAGACATCTGTGTCAGAAGAAAAACTGCAGGTGGTATCCAATTAGGTACCATCATTCTTAACTTCAATGTCTACTTCAAAAAGCAGGTGAAAAAGGTAAATAACTGAAACTGAAACAGAAATTGTGACACCTACGGATTTGAAGGAGAGACGTACTTAATGCAGTGATATTCTCCCACTTAACAGACAGCTGGATAGACTGGGCACAGACTTGCTGAACAACATTAACAACAAGCTTGATCGAAAGCACAATTGCCACCATCACTGTAACACCTCAACAACCATGAGCTCCTGATCTCAAAAAATCTTGAGACAAACAGACAACCAACCCACTGCAACAGATCCACAACGTCTTGCCATGAGAGGTGACTGGTTTCCCTAAGGACAAGAAATCAGGCAATCCTAGTTCAGCCAAATGTTGACCGCGACTGCCCTCAAGAGTTGAACTCAGGTCGCCCACATAGAAGGCTGTGTCTTTAACCACTACAACACAAACTGACCATAAATATATCATAATATCCTGCTGCTAAAAAAACGCTAATGAAGTCTAATTTGGCAATCACTACAGTAAACAGTTTCATTTTAGGCTTTCGGTAGCTTCAGAAGGTTGTAGCCAGTGAAGTTATTGTCTTTTCTGAACAAATCCTCTTACCACTGGCCATTTTAACAGTTAATTAGCCATTTGTGAATGACATTGAGTATCTATCAATATAGGTGACAATAACTGACTCTAGTAAAGTGAAAAGACAAGAGAATCATGTAGATAGCAAAGTGTTTGTCTATACTGAACAAATCCTAACATCCACCAGAACTGTTTTATTTTAGTCTTCCAATTACACAGCTACTTTGGGTTATGGTTAGCAACGTTTTTGTCTGTCCTGAACTGCAGGCATAATGTGTTAAGACTGTTACGGGAGTAAAACACGGGACCTGTTGTTCCTTAGCCGCATCACTAATCACTATGCTATTTAACAAGCGGTAGTCAGGGACGGATGGACTCACACACTCAGTAAGAGACATTCGCTCTTCTAGGCCGGCTCCACTTTTAGTTAGTGAAACGTTCTATACATTTGGCAGGAACAATGATTTTTGTTCTGGATTTTTGTATTTTGCCTTCAAAATAAAAGTGTGCAGTGTCTGTATTGTGTGCGTTGTGTACAATTTCAAAGGACAAATTATGTTTGGGAAAAAAATTAATGAAACAAAATTACTACAGTGGAGAGAACAAGAATTTGATACACTGCTGATTTTGCAGGTTTTCCTACTTACAAAGCATGTAGAGGTCTGTATTTTTTAGAACTTAATATTTTTACAGAGATCATACGTGTCCTGTAGTTCTTGACCAGGTTTGCACACACTGCAGCAGGGATTTAGGCCCACTCCTCCATACAGACCTTCTCCAGATCCTTCAGGTTTTGGGGCTGTCGCTGGGCAATACAGACTTTCAGCTCCCTCCAGAGACTCTCTATTGGGTTCAGGTCTGGAGACTGGCTAGGCCACTCCAGGACCTTGAGATGCTTCTTACGGAGCCACTCCTTTGTTGCCCTGGCTGTGTGTTTTGGGTCGTTGTCATGCTGGAAGACCCAGCCACGACCCATCTTCAATGCTCTTACTTGTTGGCCAAGATCTCGTGATACATGACCCATCCATCCTCCCCTCAATACGGTGCAGTCGTTCTGTCCCCTTTGCAGAAAAACATCCCCAAAGAATGATGTTTCCACCTTCATGCTTCACGGTTGGGATGGTGTTCTTGGGGTTGTACTCCTCCTACTTCTTCCTCCAAACACGGCGAGCGGAGTTTAGACCAAAAAGCTCTATTTTTGTCTCATCTGACCACATGACCTTCTCCCAGTCCTCCTCTGGATCATCCAGATGGTCATTGGCAAACTTCAGACGGGCCTGGACATGCACTGGCTTGAGCAGGGGGGATCTTGCTTGCGCTGCAGAAATTTAATCCATGACGGCGTAGTGTGTTACTAATGGTTTTCTTTGAGACTGTGGTCCCAGCTTTATTCAGGTCATTGACCTGGTCCTGACGTGTAGTTCTGGGCTGATCCCTCACCTTCCTCATAATCATTGATGCTCCACGAGTTGAGATCTTGCATGGAGCCCCAGACCGAGGGAGATTGACTGTCATCTTGAACTTCTTCCATTTCCTAATAATTGTGCCAACAGTTGTTGCCTTCTCACCAAGCTGCTTGCATATTGTCTTGTAGGCCCATCCCAGCCTTGTGTAGGTCTACAATTTCATCCCTGATGTCCTTACAGAGCTCTCTGGTCTTGGGCATGGGGAGAGGTTGGGGTCTTCTTGATTTAGTGTGTGGACAGGTGTCTTTTATACAGGTAACGAGTTCAAACAGTTGCAGTTAATACAGGTAATGAGTGGAGAACAGGAGGGCTTCTTAAAGAAAAACTAACAGGTCTGTGAGACCCGGAATTCTTACTGGTTGGTAGGTGATCAAATACTTACGTCATGCAACAAAATGCAAATTAATTATTTAAAAATCATACAATGTGATTTTCAGGATTTTTGTTTTAGATTCCATCTCTCACAGTTGAAGTGTACGTATGGTATCATTTACAGACCTCTACATACTTTGTAAGTAAGAAAACCTGCAAAATAGCAGTGTATCAAATACTTGTTTTCCCCACTGTATATAATAATACTTAAGATTTAAGTTAAATCATATTATACGGTGGAGCACACAGAGAAATACTTAGAGCTTAAGTAAAGTAATGTAGAAAACTTATCTAATATAAAAATATATATATATTGATGTTATTTTTGTTGTCAATTTGCTTGTGCTCATTAGCTTTGGAGAAGGATTGTGTAATAATTCAAACTACATTCCAACCTCTCTCTATAGTACAAGCCCAATGGCCACAACAAATCATGATGGCACTGTGACTGTGACATGCTCCAAACTTCTTTGGAAACTCACAATGCCCACCTCATGTGACCTAAAAGTTGGTACTTAAGTTTCTCCTCACACAGAAACATTGTGCAGATGGGACTGATAAAATTAGGTATTGGACAAGATAAAAAGGGTGAGCAGAGTCACACTGCGACCCGGGATTTTTGGGAGAGAGGCCTCGGTAAACAGAAGGCATATGGGTGGACATTTGGTCAGAAGGTGTTGGTGTATGGACTGGGAGAGATAACAATTGGCTTGGCAGTAGCACTGGTGTCTATTGCACCATGGCTGTTTACAATACCAAGTGTGGATTTGGGTATGACTGAGGAATGGGGGGAGTGGGGCAAGGAAGACGTGAGCATGTGTGTGGAGAGGTATTTCAGTAATCATTTTTATTAATTTATAAAGGATGTATACGGATGGGTCCAAGATTGCAGTAGGAGGTAAGGTGGGCGCAGAGGAGCATGTCCCTGAATGAGTTTGTGTCAGAGTGAATGAGCATGTGTCGGTTTATATGGTCTGAGACAGGTGGAGGATTTGAAACCAGACAGTGGTAATTTGTTCCAACTTTTTGGCAGTGTTGAATTCTGTGAAACATGGGAGATCAGATAGGTACGACTCGTTGGGTAAGACGATCGGGATTTTGCTGGGACTGGAGAAAATGGGGTGGTAGTGAGGTTTTGTTGGGTTCCATCTCATGCTGGTTTGGAGAGGAATGAAGTCACTTTATAGAGGACATAAATACCTGGATGAACCAACATTTTCTACAGTTAAATTGAGATTATGGTGCATGGCAACAAAAATATTTATAAGAGCTGGATTCTCAGGTCAGTAAGAGGCATTCGCTCTTAGTCGGCCCCGCTTACACATTCCAGCAAAAACAAAGATCATAGCCTATATAGTGTGCTATTAAATTGAATAAAATCTTTACATTTATTTGGTTTAATAGCAAACTATATAGGCAAAAATATTTTTTATGGATGTTATTTAAAAAAAAATTTACACAACTGCAAAATTGACAGTGCAAACTGTGTCAAAATGTTTAACAACTAATTTAATGCAACAGTGTTTGCTTTGTTTGTGTCGTTGCGGGAAGCTCGAAAATTTCTCAACCCTTGAGGTATGTATATTTTCTCCCAAAGTCCATCAATCAATCAATCAATCAAAATGTATTTTATACAGCCTGTTTTACATCAGCAGTTGCCAAAGTGCTTTTAAAAACACCCGGCCATAAACCCCAAGGAGCAACCAACAGTAGTGTTGAATGTCTAGGGAAAACTCCCTAAGGCCGAAATTTAGAAAGAAACTTAGAGAGGACCCAGGCATAGAGGGGTGACCAGTCCTCCTCTACCGGGTGAACACATTAAGTGTCCAAATTGTAATAATTATTAAATGCATGTGGGCTGTGTCCAGAGTCTAATAAAAACCTAGTCCAGGTCGGAAGCATGACCAGATGGACAAAGACAGGGACAATCTGTCCCTGTCAGCAGAGTTGCAGCTGAAATTGTCAAGTATCGTCTTGATCTGCAACACAACCAGGAGGATTTTGGACAGGGAAAGCAACATGTCTTGCAAGCCTGGTACTCCACCAGTGTTGGCCAAGACTTCATGTTCTCCTAAGTTAACAACGACAGAAGACAGGGAAAATTTTGAAAATGCATTAGATCTACAAGGATGTATAGTGGAAAAGGAGGACTGACCCTATTCCCCCAGTACAATAATAAAGCAGCGTAAGACCTTGGGGCTGACAGTATATTTGTAGGAATCGACATTGAGGACGAAACTTTCAATAACCACGCTATTGTGTATGGGACAATATACTGGTGCCACTCGCAAGCAGTTGCGTTTGTTAACTCATTCTAACAACGAAAATCCATCAAGCATTTAAACAAAATCAGTCCAGGTACTTGCGCAATCTACAGAAAACATACAGCACCTGGAAGAAAAACGATTACGGCTGTACTATGCATGCCCATTGCTTAGTGTGAAGCTCATCTTATTAAAACTTTATTGAAACTGCACATTTCGATAATTATTTACTTAAGTGTGCAGCCTTATGCTGCACGACTAGTTTTAACAAACTATTTTTTGCAAGAGGTAGATGTAAGGAAAATTTTAAAAGAAAGTAAACATGTCGGGCAGCTCATAAAGAAATGCACATTCATCTTTTGAATGTGCAGTACTTTGTACAATTAAGCCTATGTATCCCATCTATAGCTCCAACCACATCACGTGGTCCATCTATGGCCATGAAGTGGGCTTTGTTTCTTTGTAGTTGGCGAATGAGGAAACCTAATCTTTCACACAATATGGGGTCTGGAGAGGGCATTTATTGTTTGATTTAATATTCAAATATTAGATGACTGAGATACACGTAATTCATCTGCGCCTCATAACTGCATTTTCCTTGTCGCAAAGTAATGAAGATTTGTCACAACCTTGATCTCCGATATTATTGGGTTGTTTCTTTTTGCTGGTGCAGTGAGTGCATCAATGACCAGCTCTGCTATGATCATAATACCCTCACGATTAAGCAAATACCTTTTTAAAAGCTTAGTGTCATTATGGGTTTCTAAAATGTTGACCGGATTATGAGGATTGCCAGCAACAGCCATTTAGGATTGCTTGCGATTTGGTCTTAGTGACATAGGAGTCCTCTTGACAACTAACCTTTCCCAAATTTAGGAGCTGTTTGTTGCCCTAAAATGTGATGTGAAATACTCTTAGATCAAAAATCTAGGAGTCCTAAAGTTTGGAGTGACATGCCCATTTTTTTTTACTCCTAACTTGCTAATTTTAGTCTTACGATGTTTTCCAAATATGGCCCCAGGACGCTAAAAAGAATTAGCTAATGCCAGAATTAATACTCTAGTGCTGTACTCTACTGCAGAACAACTGTACAGAACTGTTAATAAACAGCACAGTAGTACCAAACAGCAGGCTAACTGTACTTTAACGATAGTTTGAGTAATCTGGCAACATAGGGATTGCCAAATTAACTAGTTACTTGTCCCCTTACTGACTTGTACGTCAATTCATATTAAACCTAGTTTTACTATAGGCTGATATCACAGTACTTATCCTTATTGACAACCCATTCATCATGATGACCTCACTTGGTCCAGACAAATGAACTTGGCAGTGAAAACTGCCCTAAAGAGACAGGAAATTTGTCATGCCTGCAAAAACTCTCACCAACTTCTAGAGGTGCACCATTGAAAACATCCTCTCAGGCTGCATTTGTACTGCATGGTACAACAGTTGCTCCATTGCAGTCCACAAGTCCCTCCAGAGGGTAGTAAAGTCTGCGGAGCGCATCATTGCCTGCCATTTCCCTTCCGTGCAAGGCATCTACCAAACACGATGCCTGTGTGTACATGTTCTTAATTCTCATGACATAGTTGTAGTGTGTTATGCCACCATTCATAATCTTACTGCACACTGTATGCATCTATTATATTAAATAACTCAAACTGCTGCTAGTTCATAAATAAGTATATTACTGCTATCCATGCCATATATAAATGTTCAATAATACTATGCAGATTGCTCCTATATCAATAATACTATCCATAGTACTCTTTTTTAAACTGTTGCTAGTGTACGGTGTAATGTATATTGTTGCTTTATTTTATTATTATTTTCTATCTAGCTTTATTTTTGCTTCCACTCTTCATCACTCACTACTTAGTTGTCAGATGCCATGTCACAATAATTTTGCTGTGTTGTTAGTTGGATTTGACAAATAACCTTGAAACTGAAACAATTACATTTGCATGAGTGGGGGCAAATAATTATAACTTTATTAATTCTCTATCACGTAGCGCTATACACAGCAGTGAAACAGCAAAAGTAGGTAATAAGATGATAGCAGCACCCTCATATTAATGTAATGCACATATATATTTTTTTCCACTTTCCAGTTACATTTATACACTTTTTCACACAGAGCCATGTGAGATTGGATTTTGTTTTCTCTTAATTATAACAACCTTTATTTCAAAACTGCATTTTGTGTTTATTGGTGCTACCTTTAATGTGTTTGATGATCTGAAACATTTAAGTGTGATAAACAGGCAAACAAATGAGAAATCAGGAAGGGGGAAAACAATATTTCACACCACTGTATAATGCATTATGGCATTAATACTGTACCTGCTAATTTATAAAAACATGCAAATTATGTAAAAAATTTACTATGACATTATAATAATTATAACATTAATCATTTTATTATTATAACATTATCCACATTATTCCTGCACTATTGTATATTAACCTTTTTGTCCAAATTCACTTTCCTTGATGCTTATCTACCATTCATGATATGTCCATGTGATAGATGAGACTATAGTATGTTTCTGCAAGTCAGATAATGGCATTCTAGGTAGTCTACAACCCACAGTTTTATTTTGCAATGGATTCATGAAACAAGGCAACTCAGTTTACCACAGTGGATATAAAAAGTCTAAACACCCCTGTTAAAATGCCAGGTATTTGTGAGGTAAATGAGACAAAGATAAATACTGTCATAACTTTTTCCACTTACAATGTGACCTAAAATGTGAACAATTCAATAGAAAAACAAACTGAAATCTTCAGGCCAAGTTGACCACCCAGTCTTTTCAGCAGAAAAGGCTGAAGGTTTTGGATCACAGTCTCCTGGTCCTTAATATTGTGGGATCTGAGCATTAACAATTACAATATGAATGTACCTTTCATTGGAAGTGAATGTGCCTAGATAATGAGAACAACAGAAACCTCTGTTTAGATTCTCTCTGTAGGTTGCGCACTGGTAACCACAGGAATGTTTACATTGACCATTTGGCATGGAGGTTACTGTCTTGGCTGTGCTAGGCAAACATGCCCCTCAATGTATATATCAGCTTGTAACTATACAATGAGAAGAGACTGAGTGAGATGAGATTGAGGTTGTGTAAGGAAGACCAGGTCAGTAACCTCATGAACAGGACTATCTAATGCTGCAAAAAACAAATGATCTCCCTTGACAACTGGCTACACAAATTATTATTACAACCACTATACGAAACGGCAGATTTCTAACAATATCATCGAGCCACTCTGGGGAGATCTCAAACTGTGGTTAATGCAAGACAACCAGAGACTTGCATTACCTGGAGGCATTTTGCCCAGATGAATTGGCAGCTATACCACCTGCTAGAATTCAGGGCCTCATACACAACTATTTAAAAAGACTGCACGGTGTCATTGATGTTAAAGGGGGCAATGCACAGAATTAAGAACTAAGGCTATGCAGACTTTTGAACAGTGATCACCCCCAAAAAATATTTTTTGCCATGTTTTGTTTTATGATTGTACCATTATGTTATGACCTACAGTTGATTGTGAATCCCATAACAAATAAAAGACGTATGTTGCCTGCTCACTCATGTTGTCTTTGCAAATGGTACATACAGTGGATATAAGTCTACACACCCCTGTTAAAATGTCAGGTTTTTGTGATCTAAAAGAATGAGACAAAGATAAAGTCAGTCCTTTTTCTACTTAATGTGACCTATAATGTGAACAATTCAATTGACAAACAAAATGTTTCCTCGAAAGGGAAAAATGAAAGAAATTACTTACAATTACCTGGTTTAGTGATAATAAAAGGCTTGGCAGACTATTGACTTGATCTCAATGCCAATGCATAGCTCTCGTCTCCTAGACTACTGGCAAATACGATTTTTCTATAGTTGACATGAATAAGTTATCGAAAATCCAAGAAGAGTTATTAGAACAAGACGACTTCCAAAAGACTATGTGAACGGCGCTTATTTGCAGTTCACTCCCGGTGGAGATAGTAGGGCTAAGGACTTAATTTAGAGAAAAAGAATATCACTGGTATTTTGTTTTGTAAATAATTGTTTGGCTAATACATTGGTAGAATATTCATCTTCAGTGAAATAAGCAGAGAAAATTCAAAGAGAGACGATAGGATGTGGACAATTTAGTTTTTCTTTCCTAAAATAAGAAACCAAACAAGCCTACTTCAGTTGTCCCACAATAAAATGTTACCCACTTCTGAAATTGAACCTGGATCTCCCACTTAAGAGCATGTGTTTTTAACCAAGTAGCTATCTGGCTGAGTTTGTCACTAGACACCACTAAGGCATCGTGTTAAACGGACAAACGTTTCTTGTTAAGTTTACCTTCACCACAAATAGCATCTATGAACTGTATGGCTTTTGCCACTGGCTGTTTTAACACCTATCAATTCAGCCACATTAACTTTCAAAATAGGTGACAATAACTTATTTTTTCGTCAAGACTTTAACACTATAATTGTATTTTTTTTCAATTGTCTAGCCAGCTATCGCTGAGCGGTGTCCGGTGTAGTGCAGGGTAGCAGGGGCTAGGGTACCACCTTTGCCTAATTTTCAGCCAGGAAAAACCCTGCTTGAAAATCACTTAAGAGCCATATCCCTATAGATGACATTGTCTGAAGTCATCTTATTAGTTAAGGAATTTAACTACCTATTTCCATTATGAACTATGTCTATGGGATGTACGCAATTGTTCTCAGGAACCATACTAAAAAAAACATTTCTAAAGCAAAAATAGCATTCTACTCTCTCCAGCTACATTAAACATAATAAATAATTGATAACCTATTCTTGTTCCACACACTTCCCCCCTGCCTGCCTTTGTCTTTAATTAATGATCTGTAGACCCAGTAATCAAGAGTCAGTTTACCACAGGAAGCAAAGTCTCATGGGGACACATTAAAGATCGAAAACAAATGCTATCAACAGAGAAACAAATCTCTCAGGGAAACAGCTCAGCTGATTTAAATCATCATCTAAAATCATTTGCAATGTCATGACACACCTATAAAACTCAGGGATTCTTGCACAGCAAATAAACAGAGATAAGTTTTAGGGAATTGTTCTAAGAACAAGTTCTATGGTATAGAATTTGTTACACCAGGTTTTCTATCTAATTCATTAACATGTTGGCTTTATGCCTGGAAAAGCCTGTAGTCAGAGAAAGGGATCTTAACTTTTTTTGCAGACTTTGGAAATAAGTTTATTTTCTCATGTGAATTGTTTTAATGCCATGACAGGAAATAGGCGTGAGAAACTTAACACAACACAGATATGCTGACTAACTCTGAACAAAGGACAATAGATAGGACGTGTTGCCTGTTAATGATGGGCCCCACACATCCTATCTATACCTCCTGCTAGGAGTTGCACATGTGATTGTCACAGGATGGATAGGACCATTGATCATAGGTTGGAACATACCATACAAGGGTCTATTGTAGGATAAATCTTTCTTATTTGAGGGTATTTGACTGTGTAATGGCTGGTTATGACCATTGACCGCCTCCCATGTGTCCTGGTAAAAAGATTGTGTTCATTCTGAATTCATTAGAGAGAAAAATAAAAGAACTATGGAAGGTTAACATCGATGCCTCATGCTGAATAAAGATGGCTCTCCCCTGACTTCTGGTTTCATAAATGTTGTTCATGTATATCAAATGGACAGAAGCCGACAGCCACTTGACATTAAACATATTTCTTTAAGAAATGTCATTCCTGAGATCTCCAAGATATCTTGAGCACTTTGTCAGATGTAGCTTAAAACCTAAATGAATCACTAAAGGGCAGGGTCAGCAATACCATCATTTACCCTTCGTTTAATCATACATATAGTGCAGTAAGAACACTAAAGTGGTCATAAGCATAAAACTCTACTGATTGATTAAGGCAATTCCAGACCCCAAAACACACCCCAACACACACATTTCACACTCAATGACATATTGAGGGGTAATACCATTTCTTCAAACTACAACAAGCATCAGGATGGGGTTATATTGCGACAGTTTCTGGTGGATTTCCAAGGTATGCATCTGGGCATGCTTTTGGGGGTAATAAAACCCCATGGGCAGTAAAAAAGCTGGGGTTTCCATCTCTTGTCTTTTCTCTTGACGAGAAAGTCAGTTATTGTTATTGTTTCAATGTCATAGTTATTGTTTCAAAGTTATTCACAAATAAAAAATGTTTTTATGCCTTTGGCAGAGAAAAGTTCTTCTTCAGTCTCACTACCAATTACTCAATTCTTCAATGACTATTCCTAGGAAGTTAGAAGATACTGGTAAAGCCTATTACTGGCTAATAAGCTGTTAAAACAGCAAGTGGCTAACGCTATACAGTTCATAGACACCATTTGTGGTGGAGGTAAACTTTATCAGTTTATCATTAATCAGTTTAACACAATGCTTAATGGTTTCTAGTGACTGATGAAACTTGAAGTGGCGTGGCGTAGTGGTTAAAGACAATGCCCCACACTTGGGAGACCTGAGTTTGAATCCAGTGAGGGCATTGATATTTATACATTTTATTTGCGGGCCGCAATAAAGCTGTTTACGGTTATATAGCGACTATTTCTTGTGGATTTTCAGAGTATGCATCCTAGCATGCTTTTTGGGTCGGGATAGGCTAAAAACTTAGCTGGCTACAACATTCAGTAGTTACATAATAGTAAGCCATAACTCAAAGGTGTCTAGCAACTGGTCTCTCATGTGGGAGAACTAAGCTTGAATCTAGTGAGGGTTAAAATATTTATTCATTTTAATTGTGGGCTGGCTGAACTAGGCTGGCCTGGTTCTTTTTTTGGTTTAGGCGTGCCTCCATACCTGCCTTCCTGACGCAAACCACAACGAAGTGCAGGGATCTCATAATTCCTGGTTTGACAGATTTGGATTACTAGAGCTCCAACCAAGTTTGTTGGGGACCAGTGGAAAAAGAGTTGGACTTAAATATTTGTCTGTGTTTTATATTTGGTTATACAGTGATTAACCTACTTTAAAAACAACAAAATTACCACTATTTAGGATTGCACAGTTTTATTTGGGTCATTTTCCTAATACATTTTTTTATTTGTCATTTTCCTTAATATTCAAATGTTTTTGTTTACAAGGTAATTCATGTAGCTTAAACCTCTAGAACACATTTACAGGTGCAAGCATAGGTTTAAATCCATGCCAATTATTTCTTAGAGGACCCGTCCCCTCTGTTTTATTTTCAGACAAGACTAATCTAGCTAAAAATCCCTGTCCTGAAATATATGGTAATCTCCATCGAGTAGATTACCAATACATTCCAGAAAAAACAATTAAAAAGGCACATTTATGAAAGTACCAATGCCCAGTTTATGGAATCCATAGCTATTTCTCCAACAGTAAGTTGCGAGTCAGTTAATTCAGTCCCAGAATAATTTGTATGCCAAAATATTGAATGTCATGGATCATGTTGCACTGGTAAAGAAGACTGTGAACAAAGAAAACACCATGGAAAACTACCATGATGGTAAGCACCCTAAAAAGAGAATGTAGGAAAGTGGAACATAAATGGAAGAAAACTTTCAAATCCACTATGACATCTATAAAGCCTTGTAACAATGAGTTAAACAGGGCCAGAAAGAAACATTCATCAGGAATGATCAACAGTCCCCGCCCTCTATTTGCCATGGTCAACAAACATACAAACCCCCTAAAACAGATAGCATCAGAACATGTGTCCACAGTGAAATGAAATTAATTTGCGTGTTTCTTTAGTGAAAAAAAGTATCAGACGGTATACACGGTCAAACAATGACACTGCACTGTTACTATGACCTCGAAGACATAATTTTGCCGCAATTGAATACAATTGATCAAAAACCCCTAGAAGAAACAGTTCAACATCTTATAGCTTCCACATGTTGTCTCGACACACTGCATTCAGACTTTAAAAAAATATATATTACTCTATAACAATGGACCTACAGCAAATAGTTAATATCTTTCTGGAATCAGCCATTTTCCCGACGTCTCTAAAAACAGCTGCCATTAAGCCCCTATAAAAAAAGGAAATACTGGAGGCATCTATACTGAAGAACTACCGACCTGTATCAAAAAGCCCTTTCATAGCCAAGATCATTGAGAAGGTTGTCTTCAATCAACTCAGCAATTGTGTGAACTCAAGCAGTCTCTTAGACAAATTTCAGTCAGGCTTCCGACCTCACCACGGTACTTAATCGGACCTGATACGTTTTTAATGATATACGCTGAATACTTATTCCAATACAATAACAGTTCTGGTTGCATTAAATCTCCGTGAAGCATTTGACAGTGTAGATTATAGAATACTTCTAGATAGGAATTGGATAGGATTCTCCAGTCCTTAATTGGTTCAGATCTTATCTTAGTGGCCAAAGTTTTTTTGTCACCATTGCTGATTATGAATCTGATAGCCACCCTATGACATGCATAATTCCCCAGGGATCAGTCCTTGTACCACTTCTATTCAATCTCTATGAGCTACCTCTGGGCCAAATTCTACAGAACAACATTAACTACCATAGCTACAGTGGATATAACAAGTCTTCACACCCCTGTTAGAATGCCAGGTTTCTGTGATGTAAAAGAATGAGACAAAGATCAATCATATCAGAACTTATTCCACGTTTAATGTGAAACTGAAAACTTTGAGGGGAAAAATGAAAAAAGAAATCTTACAATAACCTGGTTGCATAAGTGCACACATCCTCTTATAACTGGGGTGCAGCTGTGTTAAGAATTAACCAATCACATTCAAACTAATGTTAAGTAGATGTCTTTACATACCCGCCATCATTAAAAGTGACTCTGATTTATCACAAATAAAGTTCAGCAGTTATAGTAGGAATTTCCATTAATGTTCTTAGTTGCATCTCAGAGCAAAAGCCATGGTACGCAGAGAGCTTCCAATGCAACAGAGGGAACTCATTGTTGAATGATATCAGTCAGGGGAAGGGTAGAAAATAATTTCCAAAGCATTTGATATACCAAGGAAACTGGTCAGGGAGGCTTCCAAGAGGCCTACAGCAACATTAAAGACGCTGCAGGAATCATATGAATGGGCTATGGGGTAGAGTGGCAAGAAGCCTTTTCTTACAGAGAAAAACATTCAAGCCCGGCTGAAGTTTGCAAAAACAAACATCAAGTCTCCCAAAAGCATGTGGGAAAATGTGTTATGGTCTGATGCAACCAAGGTTGAACTTTTTGGCCATAATTCCAAAATGTATGTTTGGCCACATAAACAACACATCACCCAAATGACACCATACCCACAGTGAAGCATGGTGGTGGCAGCATCATGTTTTGGGGCTGTTTATCTTTTGGGGGCTGTTTAGCTGTAACCAGGGCCTTAGTCAGGGTGGAGGGAATTATGAACAGTTCCAAATACCAGGCAATTTTGGCACAAAACATGCAGGCGTCTGTTAGAAGGCTGAAGATGAAGTTCACCTTTTAGCACAACAATGACCCAAAGCACACATCCAAATCCACAAAAGCATGGCTTCACCAGAAGAAGGTTAGCGTGTTGGAATGGCCCAGCCAGAGTCCAGACCTGAATTAAATGGAACATCTGTGGGGTGATCTGAAGAGGGCTGTGCACAGGAGAGTCCTCACAATTTGACAGATTTGGCGCGCTTTTGCAAAGAAGAGTCGGCAAATACTGTTCACGTTATAGGTGTTGTGGAAAATCTTTACTAAAAACAAATGCACTTCAAATCAGGACTTTGTGAATCCAATAGAAGTACTTATGCGTTTTATAGAAATATCCCCCACATAGGTCACGTTGAAGGTGGGAACGTTTCTGACATCTGGTATTTTAACAGGGGTGTATAGACTGTTTATATCCACTGTATGCCGATGATACTCAAATAAATATGAACCATGTGACAAAAGCTCAATAGACTCACCATGTCACTGTATAGAACACAAATACCTGGATGGACAAAATCAAAATAACTAGTTTTAGTAAAGAGCTAGATTCTCTGGCCCAAAAACCAGGGATCAAGTGCATAATCTTGGTGATCTAATAGACTCAGACCTCACATTTCACAGTAATATCAAAGCGGGCACCAAAACAGCATTCTACTGTCTTAACAATATAGCCAGAATCAAGGGCTTGGTGTCCCAAAAAGAGAAGTTCCTCCATGCTTTTATCTCTAGTAGGGTTGACTACTGTAATGGCCACTTAACCGGACTCACAAAAAAAGACTTTAAAACAGCTGCAGATCATTCAGAATTCTGTTGCTTGAATGTTAACCAGGACCACAAGAACAGCGCACATCATTTCGAATCTTAACATTTCGAGTCTTAAATCTCTGCACTGGCTTCAGTTACAGAATAGATTTTAAAGTGGTGCTTTTAGTTGGAACTCACTGAATGGTTTCAGCCTCGAATATATTTCTGATATGTTTCTGATATGTTCAGATATACATTTCTGATATGTTTGAAGAATATAAACCAAGCAGGGCTCTTAGATCCATGAACAAAGATCAGCT
This sequence comes from Esox niger, assembly GCA_016801105.1. NCBI lineage: Eukaryota > Metazoa > Chordata > Actinopteri > Esociformes > Esocidae > Esox > Esox niger. The sequence continues at coordinate 56,036 of JACXGJ010001431.1, read as the reverse complement.
AATAGAGCCCAGAATCCAAACTAAACATGGTCAAGCTAGGTTTAGCAGTTATGCTGCACACAACTGGAATAAACTACCAGAAGATCTTAGTTGTGCCCCAAACATATCTGTTTTGAATTCAGGTTAAAAACACTTATTTTCACACACCTATGACTGAGCACTTTAACGTAACCACACTGCTTAGCCTTACAGCTTTTATACTTTCCTTTGTAATTGTATCCCATTTTTATTCTATTCTAATTTTTTATTATATGATGTTGTTTTGATGTTTTCATTTGACTATTTGTTTTTATGCCATTGTATTTTTATTTATTTTTATTTGTGAAGCACATTGAATTGCTTCTATGTATGAATTGTGCCATCTAAGCAAACTTGCTTGCTATCTATGACAAAATCCTAAGGAAATTCGCACAGGCACATTATAGCAATGGAAAACTAATATGCATTTAGAGATTTGTATTATATATCTGAATATTCTACTGTGAGGTTTCAACAAGGCCTTTAATCACTTCCTGAAATGTTAATTTAAAACTGATGCCTTTAATTGTCTCAGAAAAAGTGGTAATTACCTCCAAGATTAGCATGCTCCCTATCCTAATTGAGATGACACTGGGATAACTTTGCGAGACCCACTTAATCTTTCACCTTCGGGTGACTGTTATTCCATTATCCTGTGTTTCTTCAATCCACTTCACAAAGTCTCTCCTTTCTCCTGGGTGTGGGGAAGTTTTGAATGAACAATAAAATGTACAAGCAATTTCCTTTTGTATACTTGAAGTTAGCTTGGAGAATAATAAAAATAAATACATACCAGTTACAAATACATAAAACATTTCCCACCAATTTTGTCAGGTGAAAGGATTATGTTACCAAAACAATAATGTAGCACAGCATTTCACAGTGTGGAACATTTCTCAGTCCTTTAATTTACACCCAACAGACTTGTTTTGTAACAATAGGAATGATATAGGTTATGTACTTATTTGTACTTTTCGACATGTACGAACCCACCATCATGTCCACAGAAAAACATTGATATTCATTAAAAAGAAGCATCACCTGTGTTCATCATCATTAATTTAATATGTATTGTACTTGTAGTGGGAGTTCCCAAGATCATAACCCTGGCATGACTTAAGGCTACTACAGTATTATGGCTATTCTGTCTATATTTTCATACAGGCATTTCCACTGCCATTTCTCACAATATCAATATTACAGACAAAAAAAGAATCATGTATAAGAACCAGCATTTCCCACTGACACATCCAACGTCCATTATGACTCACAATTATTATTGTACAGAATATTCGGCACAAAATTAAACAAATAAATCTTGTGTATGGAAATATTGTTACTGAAGGTTCAAAGGTAGTATGATTTATGCTGTGGTAATGTTAACACATTGTTATTAGAATTGGGCAAACAGGAAAAAAGAAAAATGACCCTTACATTTTTGCTCCATTTACCCACTGTTTTCTAGACCCAAGTTGCTTTATAAACACATTTAAATCTTTATATTGGACTTGCGTATCTGTTCAACATTCTCCCCATTCTCAATGTTTAAATCATTTTAGATAGAGGAAACCATCTCTCAGGGGAAAAATATGCAGACAATTAATTACATTGTTACATATCATTCACTTTGATTGGTGAACAAAATCATGAACCAAAAATAAGGGGAACATGTTTTATTAGCACGTGTGTTCAAATTGTTACCGTCTGAACCATCTACAGAGAACATTTGAACACAGACTTTGATGTCAGAATGGGAGGTGGTGGTCTGGACCAGTGGCCCTGAACCTTATTTGATTACTGAATCCCCTCAAAAGATTTTGCACTGCTTGGAGTAGCACTGAAGAACTCCCTGATGTTAATTTCACTAGTAAGCCTATGGTTTCATGAATGTTTTCAAGTACCCCGTGTGGAGAAGCCTAGTACACCTGGTTGGGAATCTAAACAATGGTTATTGGCCAACCAGATCCCATCAACAACAACACTGTGTGTGTGTGTGTGTGTGTCTCAACTTCTCACACCCGACTGTTGTTCCTACATCAGGATTGGTGTCAAATGACTTCCTGTGAAACATCCTTACTCAAAGATAAGCTAGTGTCTTTGGCATTCTCTCTACTGAGCCCCTGCAGGTTTCAGTTAGTATTCTAAAGCATTGTTAAGCTTACTTTATTACATTTCATGACCATGATATCAAAACATATAGACTGAACTTGAATGTGTCCATGGTCTATGATTCTAGGTCAAAGTCTTTTATTGTCACTAATATGCATCATTTGAACAATGAAAATATTGTGACATGGTATGCAAGACCTACGCAGTAATAAATACATAAAGCAAAAATAATAATAATGATAGCAAAAAAATACCTATTATTAGTAAAGAGCTGAATTCTTGGGCCCTAAAAACCAGACCTCACATTTAAGACCTCACATCAGAGGAGAAAATCTGATAAACTTTGGAGGGGACAGTTACATTCTATTTTCTCGAGAGCAATTATTGAGGGGGGCACAAAAAGTTGTGCTGTAATAGTGTTTTAGTTAGCACCATCAGTTTGCTTACTACTGTAGCTTTGCAAATTCAGCTAGAGTGTTAACCCTACCAAAATAAATCTAATTTACTGTATTAACCTCAAAATAGCTACTTGCATTGAGTGGCTTTCAGAGGTGTTGAAGTGTGCTTGTTATGTTTAGATCGCAAAATACTATCTGTTTATCTGAACACAGGAAGTCACATTAATTCAAAGCGTGACAGTAAATAGCCAAAGTGCATTCCGTTTAGGATGTCCATAGAAGTGAGGACAACCAGAAGTTTATTTGAGATTGAGTGAGATTAGTTTGAGTTTGTAATACCGAGTATCGCGTTTATACCATCATGAACAAGACTATCAAATACTGCAATAAATAATTGAACTGATCTCTCCCTTGATGACCGGGTACGCGATCATTATTTCAACCACTATACCAAACGCCTGATTTCTAACAGATTTCTAACAAATACTGTCACCTTGCCAGCTAAGGAACACTACCTATATTGCATTGCAAGCTACTCTCATTGAGTTGAATTCCAACAGCTGCAAACACTGGTTGATGATATTGTAACGAGCTAGCAAACGTCAGCTGACCGCTAGCAAACAAAATGCAACGTGTAATTCAATGCAGTGAAAATAAAGGCTAGTAACTGTTAGAAATGTGTTTTATTGCATTGAGTAGTGGAAGAAATGTATAACATATCCTTTGTTTGAACTACTTACTGAGATCCAACCACCAACGAACAAATGCTAGATTCCCACCCATGCACAACTTAAAAATGCACAACTAAATATCGATAGTCAGCATAGGTGCTTTCATTGCATCATATTAACATTATTAAAACTACATAGTTACAGTGATATTGGGGGTAATCATAGGTTTTCCCAGGATGGGAATGGTCGGGTTCCTCCCATCCCCACGGTATTTCCACCTGTCTCACATAGTGACTATAAAGAATTTCAAATAATGTAGAAACAGGAATATGGACAGTATAAATAGTAATCTTTAAAATTATAAGTGTTGTAGTGCCTGTAAACAGATATATTAGAATGTACTGAATGTACATAGAAAGTGACCAGAGCATATGAAATGTTCATGTGATCAGCAGATCAGTGTTGCTGGTTGAGAAGCCTTATGGTCTGGGGGTAAAAACTGTTTGTGTGTAGTGTGAACAGGCCATAGCCTGCAGGATGACCTGGATGGATGTCACTGATTCTCTTTAATATCTGTTTAATTTCTAATACATATCCAGAGTTTTGCAAATATACACGCTGCATGTAAGAATATTGAGTTAATATACAACGTTAGCACATGTATCAAGTTTGGATATCATCAAAGTCGTATACATGTCATATATTATGTCCGAACATGGGCTTTGGCAATATGTAGTTCAATTTATGCTCACTACTTACTGCAGAATATGGACGGTATCCATAGCATTTCCATAGTTTCCTCCGCACATGCAAACACAGTTGTATATTGTATTCGGATATGACTGATGGTCATATGTGTAGTTGGATATGTTACTAAAGGGCAGAAATTCTGCAGCTGTTATTCTGGAGATATCATAGTGTAATATAGTATATTTTATTTTTATTTGTTGATTTGCACCACTCCCTTGTGTCCTTATTGCAGAAATTATGTTGTCTTGTGCTTGCTTGTAGCTTGGTTGTGGTCAAACTTATTAAAGCAATTTGTAAATGGTGACAATTTGGAGACATATGTTTATGCCGTTTTTAGAAGTAGTCGATTGGTGTATATTTTTTTTTAAGTATTGTATTTATGTGTTGGATTGGTAGCATGGCTGCCACGTCACAAACAATGTCACTTCGACACTGCGGTTAGCTAGGTAAATAACTATATTCAGTAGCCACAAAAGGCAAGTACCAACATATGTTTTGAGAGCATATAAAAAATAAATCTTGGTAACTTGTTGGTCCAACAACAAAACATCTGCTCCTGATACACAGTGCCTGAGACCCAAACCAATACCAAGTCTTAACCTTAAGCTTTTGATCTGCAACCAAGGAAGACTGTTGCAGGTGAGCTGTGTAACATTTACTAGTGTTTTATAGCCATTACTGTGTCTAACATTGTGCTAGCCACAGTTAACTTTTAAGGGTAACGTTACTGTTGTGGAATCAGAACATTATAAATGATGTATTCACACAGTATTATGACAATATGAATGTATGTTTCATTGGAAGTGAATGTGCATAGATAATGAGAACAACAGAGACAACTGTGTTTATATTATCTCTCTGTAGGTTGCACTCTACCGACCCTCAGGAATGTGGGATGTTTACATTGACCATCTGGCATGGGGTTTAACTTCTAGAAACATGATCTGTGTTAGAAACGCCCTAAATGTATAGACTAGCTGGCAACTACCTTCACGGTGAGAAGACAATGGAACTTTCACAGAACGACATCTGTGCTGCAATTTTCCAATAAACTTGAACAAACTTCTCCCTCGATTTAACACGGATTCAAAAATATTTGACCAATTTACCTAACCGATTATTTCTAACACTGTAATGTAGCCACTTTGTGACAAGTCCAACATAGATAATATGACATTAGTTACAGCAGCTAGTACTGTAATGGGGACTTGTCAGCGGAAGCGAGTTATATGTCTAATATTGCACATACAGCGAATATAAAAACGCTACACACCACTGTTAAAATCCCAGGTGTTTGTGATGTAAATCAAGATAAATAATGTCAGAACCTTTTCAACCTTTTATTTGCCGTACAACATGAACAAATCAGTAGAAAAACTAACTGAAATCTATTATAGGGAAAAATTAAAAAAACTCACAATAACTTGGTTGCGTTAAGTGCGCACACTCTTAAACTAATACTTTGTTTAAGCACCTTTTGATTTTATTACAGCACTCAATGTTTTGGGGTAGCAGTCTATTACCATGGCACATCTTGACATGGCAATATTTGCCCACTCTTCTTTGCAAAAGCGCTCCAAATTTTTCAGATTGCGAGGACATTGCCTGTGCATGGCCCTCTTCAGATCACCCCACAGATGTTCAATAAGATTGAGGTTTGGGCTCTGGCTGAGCCATTCCAAAACATTCATCTTCTGGTGAAGCCATGCTTTTGTGGATTTGGATATGTGCTTTGGGTCGATGTTGTGTTGAAAGGTGACTTCATCTTCAGCTTTCTAATGGATGCCCAAGGTTTTGTGCCAAAATTGCCTGGTACTTGGAACTGTTCTTATTTCCCTCCACCCTAACTAAGGCCTCGGTTCCAGCAGAAGAAAATCAGGCCCAAAGCATGATGCTGCGCCAAACATACCTTATGGAATTTTGGCCAAAAAGTTAAACATTGGTTTGATCAGACCATAACACATTTTCCCACATGCTTTTGGGAGACTTGTTGCTTGTTTTCCAGCTGGGCTTTGATGTTTCTCTTTGAAGGAAAAGGCTTCGGTCTTGCCACCCAACACCATAGCCCATTCATATGAAAAACACGGGAGATTGTCACATGTAGCACACAGCCAGAACTTGCCAGAAATTCCTGCAGCTCCTTTAATGTTGCTGTAGGCCTCTTGGAAGCCTCCCTCACCAGTTTTCTTCTCATCGTTTCATCAATTTTGGAGGGAAGTCCAGTTCTTGGTAATATCTCTGTTGTGCCATATTTTCTCCACTTGATTACGACTGTCTTCAGTGTGTATGGTATATCTAATGTTTTTGAAATTATTTTGTACCCTTGATATCTGATATCTTAAATGATATCAGATATCTTAAATGATGGCAGGTGTGTAATGACTTCTATTTAACATGCATTTTAATGTGAATGGTTAATTCTGAACACAGCCACATTTCCAGTTATAAGAGGGGGTGCACACTTATGCACCCAAATTATTGTAAGGTTTTTATTTTTCCCTCTTGAAGATATCCGTTTGTTTTTCTATTTAATTGTTAATGTTATAGGTCACATTAAAGGTGGAAAACTTAATTTATCTTTTTCAATTATTTTTCATTACGAAAACCTGGCATTCTGACAGGAGTGTGTAGATATTTTGTATCCACTGTAGTTAAGTAATGCAACAGTTGCACATTAAACTACTAGTCCGGCGGAAAGCATTTTCAAATGAAGACATAGCTAACTAGCCATTGTAGCTAGTCAAAACAAACAACACAACAAAATAGTATTAACTACCCATCTCATTTGTCACTTTTATTTTCATTCATTTATTTCTTAGAGAACTGAGGTTTATTAAGAGCAAGGTGGATCTACTTAATGACAAAGTGGGTCAACCTGCAGCAGAAAGTGTGACCCCACACAACCCACCAAAATCCTCCTGGAGTTGTCACTGAGTGTTTGCCAAATAAACTGAACTCTCATAATAAATATTCAGACTACACTGTAAGCCCTGTAACGTTTAGAGTTTTTTTTTTCTGACAAAATGTAGCTGCGTTATAACCAAGAGTCTCCCTGTAATGCATCAGGTTAACTGAAAAAATATACATGCTTATAGGAATTGGTATGAAATACACACACAGAAAACCTGGAGAACAACTGCAGTGGCAGGTCAGGGCTTCAGTCAGGTATAAAAAAAAATCTCAATATAGTGTCACTTCTTATGTTAAAATGCTAATATCTTGAGCATATAAATCATGGATATGCACATTCTTAAAGAGTGTGTGCAAGATACAAAATAAGCTTTTCACTACTTTTTACTATTTAACCTCACTGCTACAATTCAATTGAAAAACAAACAGAAATCTTCATGGAGAAAAATTAAAAAGAAAAACCTTACAATAGCCTGGTTGCATAAGTGTGCACACCCTCTTATTACTGGAATGGTGGCAGTGTCCAGAATTAACCAATCACATTAAAACACATGTTATTACAGTCATTACACACCTGCCATCATTTAAGGTGACTCAGATGAATCACATAAAGTTTCCAAGCACGGCTAAAGTTTGCAAAAACAAACATCAAGTCTCCGAAAAGCAAGTGGGAAAATATGATATGGTCTGATGAAACCAAGGTTACACTTTTTGGCGAAATTCTAAATACAACACTGCGGATTACCCAAAGAACACCATACCCACAGTGAAATATGGTGGCGGCAGCAACATGCTTTGGGGCTATTTTTCTTCAGCTGAAACCGGGTGGTGGGTAGTCAGGGTGGTGGGAATTATGAATAGTTCCAAATACCAAGCAATTTTGGCACAAAACCTTCAGGCGTCTGTTCAAGAATAACCATGGCATGCCAGAAATGTATTAATATCTTTATCTGAACAGTAATTAAGTAAAATTGAAAAAATGGATGCATTTAGCATATATTTCTTCCTAAGCATATCTTATTTAATACATGTTTGATGTAGTTAAGTAAGGACTATCCGTTAGAATGAGCGCTAGGATAGTCACGGTTGAGAGCACAGTCTTGTTCATTTCTTGGGTGTCTTGTTTAGACACATGCTTATTGGCTTGGCCTATATGATAGAGCCAGCAATTTACAGGTCAAAGACATCTCTACCTACACTGAACAAAATTATAAACGCAACACTTTAGTTTTTGCCCCCATACTAATTCATAATTCTGTCCCACTACAGATCCAAAATATAATTAGGGACCCGGCTGGTAGATATCATGGTCCAGGGCACTTTATTGTTTGAAAATATAAAATCTGATAAATGTCTATGGCCCAAATGGCCCTAAATTCTATAATAATCTGTTTTTGACTGTTTCAAATCACCCTGGGCAATACATAATAGCTGGTGACTTTAATTGCACGTTAGATCAAGTAAGGGATAGATCACCAGGCTTAGAGAACACTCACGCCAGATCAAGGAAGACAATACATAATTTTATTAAAGAATTGAATTTGGTGGACATGGATAACCAAATGCAGTAGAATACTCCTGCTATTCTAGCGCTTGTTTCAAGAAACTTGAAACATCTCTACCATAGCAGGCCTAACACTATAGATGCACATGCAAACATACTCCTACTTAGATCACGGTATAATGAATTGTCAGCTGGCAAAGCGGCTGCCAATTTTATGAGACTCAAACAGTCCTACCATGATCAGGGGGAAAAGCCAGGGAAACTTTTAGCATGGCGACAACAAAAGGTCTATTAACTGCATTGAAGCTCCAAATGGTTGCACTAGTGGACCCTACAGAGATGAATGAGGCCTTCAGGGTCTTCTATGGGACATTTTATAGCTCTGAATGTTCTTCTACTCTGGATATGCAGGTGTAATTCCTAAACAAACTTCATATTCCTAGAATCTCAGAGGATGAAAGTAGAGCATTGGACGGAGAGTTAACAATACTGGAAATTGCGGAGGCCACTGACTGTATACAAGCTGGGAAATCAGCGGGACCAGGTGGCATCCCTATAGATACCTATAAAAATGTTCAGTCCAAATGACTTTCACCTCTTCTGGAGATATTTCAGGAGTCCTTCATGACTGGTCTTCTTCCCTCATCCATGAGGGGAGCACTAATCCCATTACTTCCAAAACCGGGAAAACCAAACACAAAATGTGAAAATGTGCCTGATCAGCCTTTTAAATTCAGACACCAAAATATGCAGCAATGTTCTTGCACAAAGATTGGAGGACCTACTTCCTCGGGTGGTGGGAGGGGACCAACATTGATTTATTCAAGGTAGACAGGGTTTTCGTAATGTTAGAAGAGTGCCCGATATTCTACACAACCAGAGGAGCGGAAGACACAGCTTTGCTTTCACTTGATGCAGAGAGCCTTTGACAGCGTTGAATGGCCATATTTATTTGAGGTGCTTACCCGCTTTTGGCTTTGGAGATACGTTTTGCAAATGGGTTAGATTGCTTTGTACTGGGCTTACTGCAGAAGTTTAGACCAATTGAGTGGTCTCTAAACCTTCTAACATCTCAAGGAGTTGCCTGCAAGGAAGTCCTCTATCACCATTACTGTTTACTCCTGCAATAGAAACTTTTGCTATAGCGGTGAGTATGCATAGTGAGATTTATGGATTTTGAGAAGGTCATGTAGAACATAGGATTGCACTCTTTGCAAATTATGTAATTTTTTATCAAAGAATTCTGAACAGCTCTGTCCCTGCATTATTAGATCTTATTGGAACTTTTAGGAAGATATCTGGATATAAAATCAATCATTCCAAATCATGCGGACCATCATGTTTTATATCCCATCTGAAAGCCCACCTGCTGGGATAGATTTGGAACTCATTGTTCAGTGAACTCATGGTTACCATTGCACTTATATCGGCATTCATTAGAATGCATATACTTGAGAAAAGATAGACAACTCTATGGTATTGAATATGATTAATGTCTGGTTTGAAACTTGTAAATATTTACATATATACTCTTCCTGGTCACGTTTCAGGTCTATTTTGGGCAATGTGAATACCCAGTCAGACCTCAGCTACAAAGCGAAGTTTACAGATCCGCTTCTCTAACCACTACACTATTTAACAAGAGGGAGTCAGTCAGTCACTCACTCAGTATGAGACATTTAAATCAGCAGCTCCACATGCGTGGCTGCCATTCCAGTGTCTGTTAAATTCCAACACAGGCACACCTCATTTTACTTAATGGGGTACTGATTAGGGGTGAAGATTAGATTACCTGAACCAAATCTAATTTAACGAGGAAATGTATGAAAACCACTGCTGTGGTCATCACTATCCTCTTGCAATAGGACCAGCTGTATGGTCCTATTACCTTAAAGGTAATTCGATTTATTTTTTTTATTCAGCATGACATAAGAGTTAAAAAGGAAAGCTTTAAGTGAAGAAAAGAAGCGTTCAATTCTGGCTTTACTGGCAGAGGGATACAGTGAGCGGCAGGTTGTTTCCATCCTGAAAATTTCAAAAACAGCAGTACATAAGAACAAGGTCAAGCAACAGACATTGTGAACAACAAAGCTACAGACTGGCGAAAATGACTGTCCACTGAACGAAATGACCATCAACTCATTCAAATGTTACTCAACAACCGTAGGATGACCTCAATTGACCTACACATTTTTTTTCAAACTGCAGCTTAGGTGTAGTGCACGGCGAGGGTGGTTCAAAACAGCCTCCTAGGGGCAGGGCCAAAGTTGTGCAAAGCTAGAAAATAGCCCTTCCTCAATGAGAAGCAATGATGAGCAAGGCTTAAGTTTGCAAAAGACCATAAGGAATGGACCGTAGAGGAATGGAGTAAGATCATGTTCTCTGACCAGTCACGTTAACAGCTTTGCCCAACACTTTGTTGTCTAAATGTTAGATGGAGACCTGGAGAGGCCTACAAGCCACAGTGTCTTGCACCCACTGTGAGACTTGGTGGCGGATCGGTGATGAACTGAGGATGCTTCAGCAAGGCTGGAATCAGGCAGATTTGTCTTTTTGAAGGACACATGAATCCAGCCAAGTACAAGGCAGGACCAGAGGGGGTGTGCCAATCACAGGGGTATCACACTTCCCAGTCTCCCTGGGAAAGGCTAAAAGGTGCTGGAAAGGAGGGTTTGGCAGATAGGAACAATGAGGATTCCGTCCTGGTCGTGGAACAGCCAAAAACCTCTTTTCTATTGCAAGTATCCTGGAGGGGGCCTGAGAATATGCCCATCCAGTCTACATGTGTTTTGTGGATCTGGAGAATAAATAATATTTATTTTTACTAAATTAAGGGGAAAAGAAACATTACTGAATCTTGTCTGACTGATTATAGCATAAATGTTCAACGAATAAAAGTTTGGCAAATTTTAATTCGTGAAATATGGTGTATTTTTTCTCTCACAAAAATACTGTAATCGGAACCGGGATTCGATAAGCAGAATTGGAATAGGAATCAATGAAATTGAAATCCAACCCTAAAATTTGCCTTATTGATGTCACCAACAACAATAAAAGCTGCTTCAGGGTGCACATCCTTTAGTCCATTTATTACTATAGGTCCTCTAGCGCGATTTGTATCAGCCTGCAGGGGTATGTAGACTGCTGTCATTATAGCAACAAGATTTAGACATAATGCAGACCCCTCCGCCTACTAGTTTCCAAGATTCTGTCCTGCCGGTAGATGGAAAAATCAGCTTGGAAATGGCCGAGACCAAAGGGTTAAAATCAAGTCTCAGAAAATCCCCAAAATCCTGATTTTCCTCGATCTGAGTGCTGTCTTTGACATCGTTAACAGCCATAGTATGCTGAAATTAATGGTAGCTGAGATCAGGAGCATACTCAAAAGTGTGATTCTCTACAGAAGCATTTAATCAATCAGATTCCAAACTATCCACCATGGCCAAGACCAAAGAGCTGTCCAAGGATGTCAGGGACAAGATTGTAGACCTACACCAGGCTGGAATGGGCTACAAGACGGTGACAACAGTCTCCCTCTGTCTGGGGCTCCATGCAAGATCTCAACTCGTGGAGTTGCAGAGATCATGAGAACGGTGAGGAATCAGCCCAGAACTACACAGGAGGATCTTGTCAATGATTTCAAGGCAGCTGGGACCATAGTGTTGTGGCAATCACAATAGTCACCAAGAAAACAATTGGTAACACACTACGCCGGGAGGGACTGAAATCCTGCAGCGCTCGCAAGGTCCCCTTGCTCAAGATAGAAAATGTACAGGCCCATCTGAAGTTTGCCAAGTGTTGTGGTCAGATGAGACCAAAATCGAGCTCTTCGGCATCAACAGAACTTGCCGTGTTTGGAGGAGGAATGCTGCCTATGAACCCAAGGACACCATCCCCACCGTCAAACGAGGTGGAAACATCTTGCTTTTGGGGCATTTATCTGTTAAGGGGACAGGAAAACTTCAGTGCATCAAAGGGACGATGGACGAACCATGTACCATCAAATCTTGGTCGAGAACCGGCATCCCTCCGCCAGCATGAGAGTGACCCAAAACACAGCCAAGATAACAAAGGAGTGGCTCAATAAGAATCACATTAAGGTCCTGGAGTGGCCTACCCAGTCTCCAGATCTTAATCCCATAGAAAATCTGTGAAGGGATCTATAGGTTTGAGTTGCCAAACATCAGCCTCAAAACCTTATTGACTTGGACAGGATCTGCAAAGAGGATTGGGACAAAATCCCTCCTGACAAGTACTAAGTAAAGTTTTGTAGAGGGGTCAAATACTTATTTCCCTCATTAAAATGCAAATCAATTTATAACATTTTTGACATGTGTTTTTCTGGATTTTTTGTCATTCTGTCTCCCACTGTTCAAAAAAACAACCATTAAAATTATAGCCTGATAATGTCTGTCTCAAGGGAAAACATACAAAATCAGCAGGGAATCAAATACTTTTTGCCCCTTACTGTATCTCACTAACCGAAGCAATTACATTTCACTCTAAGGCCTTAACTCAGACTCAGTTACTCAGTGACCCCCAGGGCTCAGTACTTGGCCCCCTACGCTTCAACTACATTATTCCCCTTGGTCAAACCCTCCACCACTCCCACCTAAATTTCCACTGCTATGCTGATGACATACAAACAAACTAACACATACATATATACATATAGAACATATACACATATACAACACACACACACACACATCAAATCTCCCACCAACCCACCTCTGATCCATATTGAATCTTGGCAGACTGCAATAAAAGCATAGATGGAGGAAATCTTCCTCAAACTCAACAGTGACAAAACAGATCTCATACTCATTGGAACCAAATCCACACTCACCAAAACTGTCACTTTCACTCTCAGCATTGATGACACCGTTGTTTCTCCATCCCCCATGCATGTAACCTTGGTGTCATTCTAGACTCTACACTCTTCTTTGATCAGCAAATTAAACAGACAGTGAAACCTTAATTCTTCCATTTCCACAACATTGCTAAACTCAGACCTTCCCTCACCCATCCTGCTGCTGAAACCCTAATACATGCGTTCATAACCTCCTCTCCTGACTATTGCAACTCCCTACTCACCAGCATCAAATCTACATCCCCCCACTAGCACCAAATGGTTAAAAACTCAGCGCCAAGACTACTCACACACACCAAGGCCCGGCAGCAGATCACCCCTATCCTCTGAGTTTCAACGGCATGAAAAATGTCTGTTCTCAATCAAGAAATCAATTAAATAGGACCTGCCTGACAAAGTGAAGTAGACCAAAATATCTTCAAAAGCTAGACATCATGCCAAGATCCAAAGAAATTCAGGAACAAATGAGAAAGAAAGTAATTGATATTCATCATTCTGGAAAATGTTATAAAGCCATTTCTAAAGTTTTCAGACATCAGCGAACACAGAGCTTTTATCCACAAATAGCGAAAACATGAAACTGTGGTGAACCTTCCCAGGAGTGGTCAGCCAACCAATATTACCCCAAGAGCACCGCAACAACTCATCCACAACCAAATCCAAAGAGCTGCAGACCTCACTTGCATCAGTTAAGGTCAGTGTTCATGACTCTACCATTACAAAGAGACTGGGCAAATATGGCCTGCATGGCAGAGTTTCAAGACGACAACTACTGCTGAGCATAAAGAACATTAAAGCCCAGCTCATTTTTGCCAGAAAACATCTTGATTATCCCCAAGACATCATACCAACAGTAAGATATGGTGGTGGTAGTGTGATGGTCTGGGCCTGTTTGGCTGCTTCCGACCTGGAAAACTTGCTGTGGTAAATGGAACCATGAATTATGCTATTTACCAAAGAATCCTGAAGGAGAATGTCCGGACATTTGTTTGTGACTTCAAGCTGAAACAAACTTAAGTTCTGCAGCAGGGCAATGAGCCTCAACACATCAGCAAGTCCACCTCTGAATGGCTGAAGAAAAACAAAATTAAGACTTTGGAGTGGCCTAGTCACTGACCTGAATCCCATTTAGATGCTGTGGCATGACCTTAAAAAGGCAGTTCATGCTCAAAAACCCTTCAATGTGGCTGAATTACACTTCTGCAAGGATGAGTGGGCCAAAATACCTCCGCAGCGCTATAAGACTTATTGCAAGTTATCGCAAACACTTGATTGCAGTTGTTGCTGCTAAGTGTTGCCCAACCAGCTTGTAGGGGGCAATCACTATTTTACACAGAGACATGTAGCTTTGGATTGTGTTTTCCCTTACTAATAACAACCTTCATTTCAAAACTGCATTTTGTGTTTACTTGTGTTAATAATATTTATATTTGTTTGTTGATCTGAAACATTTAAGTGTGACAAACATGCAAACAAATAAATCAGGAAGGGGTCAAAAACTTTTTCACACCACTGTAAATTGACTTCTTATCTCCCAACGCATTGATTACAAGATCCTCCTACTGATTTATAAAGCCCTAAACAATAATTGCCCTAGCCTACCTGTCTGACATTCTTCTTTCATATCAATCTACACACTCACACCCTTCTGGTACTGGAGGCTACCTCATAATTCCCAAGTCCAAGCTCAAGGGCTTTGGTGACAGGGCATTCTCAAGGGCTGCTCCTAGGCTCTGGAACTCTCTTGCCAAAACCATCTGTGACTCTGAGTCTATCCCCATATTCCAGTAACACCTCAAGACTTATCTGTTCAAAATTGCATACCCCTAGCCATGCCTAATCCATTCTCTAAATATTCTTGGTTCCTCATGGTATTTTTTGTTTCTTTCTGTTCCAGGACTTTCTGAATCTGGCAGAAAACATGAATTACATAAAATGTAATTGTCATATGATGAAAACATACTTTGACCGGACCATGCTCATCTTACAATTATTGGTAACTATTAGATGTAATTCTCCCAACCTTAACATAAAATGTTTTGAGAATAGGGTTTTAGTAGATCCAGATGTATTAAATCCTGCTATACCATAACTGTTCATTAAATAGAAATAAATTAATTATTCCAAAGTAGACAGACTTAAAAGAGCAATCTGCAGTTGCTAAATACATTTTGGCATTTTAATATGTTAATGCCTAATGAGCTTGGTTTAATGGCCACACCACTTTAGGACCCATACTGGGAGCTTCTTTACACCTTTCTGTAAAATGACCCCACAACAAGAAGAAATGACCATGTCCTTCCATTTCTGTGCTCCTATGTTAGGTTGCATGGTGGATATGTTTTAACCATACAGTTACAATATTGTAGTTAGACAAATGTATTGGTTACATTTGAAACTTTTTTAAGCTGCGCTATGTAGGAATTATCCAGTAAAAACAACAATTACAGCGTTTTGCAGTTACTCACCCATCAGAAAGCGGTTTAACACCAATGCCCCATAGAAAATCAGAAAAATTGAAATATGTAATTACCTGTTTCAAAAAAAGCGCTAACTCAGATTTAGGCGACGTTAGTCTTAGCTTTGCATACGTTAGCTTAGGGTTGCTGGTAGCTAGCCACTGATAGTTGGTCTTCTTTCGCTTTGCCGTTTTCATCGTGTATGCTGTAGTAGACAAGGGAGGAACTGACTGTCGTCCTGGTCTCTAGCTGCCAATATAGCCTTACAGTAAGCAAACTTCGCTCCTTACGGCATTCTTATGCTATATATGACATCATCCAGGTAAAATGCGCTTTCACAATAGCCAAGGAGGAAAGCCTGCCTAGCAGGCGATTGGCTGGAACGGGTTTGGCTGGGAAGTAGCGGTGTGCTCCAAAAATGATAAAATGACATTCCACTGGCACTTTTTACTGAATAAATCCTATCTAGTGCAGCTTCAACAAAAGTATGTTGGCGCAGGCCTCTCACACATGTTGGCTGTTTGTGTATCACTCTGATTGGCTGTAGGTTTTAGTCTGGCAGGCTGTCTCAAACCTATGACCTTCAGCTAACCCAGGCGGGCGCACTACCCACCGCTCCAAATTGGGATATGCCATTTGGTGGGGCGAGTAGTGGCCATTCCAAGGTTGCTACAGTATCATTGCTTGTCTGTTGGTAGAATAGAGATTTTTAACAGTAAAAAGGTAATCATAATTCCCCCCACACCAGTCGGCGTTTCTGGTTTCAATTGCTGATTGCCCTTTAACAATTTTATTAATACCACCTACTCCATTGGGCATATATTTACCTTCAACCCATCAATATGGGTTACCAATATGTTTTACATTCCAAATAGTGCAGAATGTGACCTTTGTGTTTAAAAGAAGATATTGGGAATATTAAATACAGTGCTCTCAGACACACAGTAGTGTTTTGCAGTCTTTACCATGGGTGATGTCTGGTGGCAGGTCTTCATGTGAAGACAACAAGCAATGACCTTTATGGAGTAAAAAAAATAGTCCATTCACGTAAATGTCTTTTCATACATATTCATACATACACATAATTAGTCAAATAACCTTGAGCCTGCCTGAATGAGGTGTGACTAATTATGTTTGCAGTTAGTACCTAAACCTTCAGACTGAGGCCGGAGGAATGCCAAAGGCATAGAAAGTATTTTACACAAGCACATCTAATATGCTTGTGTAAAATGTATCATTTTGTACTTTTCAGCTAGCAGCCATTTGTGAGTGACTGCGGTTAGTCTAGGCAAATGGTAGCAGGCAAGGTATTTGGGGCAAGGTATTTAACCTGCTATGCTTGAGTTTTACAACGCCAACATTTACCATGAAGTAATTTATCCAGAGAGATGCAATGTGTTTATATACATAAGTTAATAATAAGAGTAAACTTGACCAAGGGCTTCATCTGAGAAAAATAAAGATGATTGTTGATGTAGATTTACATTTACATCAAGAAGAAATATACAAAGTAAGGCAACAATGAAATTCAATTTTTAAGTGTTCAGAAACACAGAGGAAGGGCATGCAATCCCGCGAGTATTCGCACCAAGACAGAAATAACACTCAAAATACTTTTTCAGCCATAATTTATTTATTTACACTGCTATAAATACCCCTTTGGTGAAAAAATTTTAAATTGCCTTGGGGGTAACACAGGGTGTAAGAAACTAAACTTTACTTTGTTCATTCATGAGTTCCATCAAGTTTCTGCAAAGTCACGGCCATTTCCCTTGATGTTTGTCCACATTTATTTTTGTCTTTTACTAAGCTATATCTCATGCTTGACATCTATAGTCAATTGAGATGTTGCATGTCAATATTAGAGATGTTAGCTTTCACTTTTGGGGATCAAGGTAAAGATAACATTTTTAGTGATTCTATTGTCTTATGTGTCTTAGTGTTCTATCACTTTTATTCAAATGTAGATAGTTTGAAACTTGTCTCATGTTGCTCGTTGACAAAATGCCAAGTGTACAAAGCTGGCATCTAGGCAAAAGGTGTCAACTTTTGTCTCGCCCTATCACTTGTCTGATCTCATCAGCCTCACTCCCAGGTGTTCTTGGTTCTCTTAATTACCCACTGTGTATTTAACCTCTGTTTATACTGTGCCAATTCACCTTGTGTTCCTATGCCAAGCAGTCCTGCGTCTATTCCCTGTGTGTTTCCTAGTTTGCTCTTTGCTTGCTTACCTGTGTACAGATCTCCTGCCCGACTACGTTCCAGCCTGTCGTCTGTCTGTCTGATCCACAGATAAACCTGTTACTGAATGACTACCTGTCCCTGACCAAGAGCCTGCTGTTCGTCTGTCTGTACGGCTGTACGTCTGTCCCTGATAACAGTTTCTCTCAATTGCAAAAACACAATTTCTGAAACCTTGCTCCATTTCCAAAAAACATATTTTTTTTATCTCAAAACTAATTTCATGTTCTTCTGTCTTTTGATGAACTTAAACATGTTCTATCATAGTAGCTCAAATTTGATAAAAAATTATTACTCTGCTTTGCTCTTTGCAATTTAGTTTTTGTTCTTCCTCCTCCTTGTAACCCTAGGTTTACAGTACTGTACCCTGCATCTCACAAACCTGTACATGTCTCTGTGATACTGTAATTCTTCTTCTTTGTTGATATGAACCTGCAACCAGTCAATCTGCTGACCAGTCAGTCACATCATTTGAAAAAGGTTGAATCACTTTTGAGTGGTTTTGTTCAATCAATGATATGAGTTCTCTATTTGTATTTGATTGTTGCCACTTGTGTTTACCAGTATGGAAGACATCTGCATTAGAGTGCATAATGTGTATTGAGAATGAGAATGTGTTTTAGAGTTTTGCTGAAAAGTGAAATCTGCTAATTGTGCTTTGTCATGTGAAATTGTTTAAGCTATTGACAACAGACTGCTTAATTAGCTAAATGAGTCCAGGCAACTGAGAACTTTGTTCAGACAATGGGTTTTAGTGTTTTAGCAATTGAGAAAAACTGTAAACTCGTTGCTCCAAGACAAGACCTAATCCTTATGGGTCTAGCACCAGAGTCGTTACACTTCATAGAATGCAAACTATATATTTATTTTTATGTTAAACATATGTTTAGCTAATAAATGATCCCATGTGTCATTTCATATGTTTTATTTCTTAACTATAATTCTACAATCTAGAAACAATACATAAGAAAAAATTAAGTGACCACTGTACCTTTTTCTTTCCTTTCCAAAAACCTCCTTTCGCTCAAAACATTTTCAAAATTTTTAGAAAGGAAAGAAAAAGGTGCAGTTGTCTCTTAATTTTTTCTGGAGAAAACATGAGTGAGCAGGCAAAACAAGTATTTTATTTCTTATGGGATTCACATTCAACTGTAGGTCATAAGAGAATGGCACAATCATAAATCAAAACATGGTAATAAATAAACACATTTACTGATCCCTGTTCAAAAGATTGCATACCCTTAGTTCCTAATACTTTGTATTGCCTAATTTAGCATCAGTGACAGCATGCAGTCTTTTGTAATAGTTGTCTATGAGGCCCCAAATTCTTGCAGGTGGTATACACTCATCTAAAGGATTATTAGGAATACCATAATAATACTGTGTTTGACCCCCTTTCACCTTCAGAACTGCCTTAATTCTACGTGGCATTGATTCAACAAGGTGCTGAAAGCATTCTTTAGAAATGTTTGCCCATATTGATAGGATAGCATCTTGCAGTTGATGGATATTTGTGGGATGCACATCCATGGCACAAAGCTCCCGTTCCACCACATCCCAAAGATGCTCTATTGGGTTGAGATCTGGTGACTGTCGGGGCCATTTTAGTACAGTGAACTCATTGTCATGTTCAAGAAACCAATCTGAAATGATTCCAGCTTTGTGACATGGTGCATTATACTGCTGGAAGTAGCCATCAGAGGATGGGTACATGGTGGCCATAAACGGATGGACATGGTCAGAAACAATGTTCAGGTAGGCCGTGGCATTTAAACGATGCCCAATTGGCACTAAGGGGCCTAAAGTGTGCAAGAAAACATCTCCCACACCATTACACCACCACCACCAGCCTGCACAGTGGTAACAAGGCATGATGGATCCATGTTCTCATTCTGTTTATGCCAAATTCTGACTCTACCATCTGAATGTCTCAACAGAAATCAGGGAGAGCAACAAGTCAAGCTGGTACTCCGCAAGTGTGGACAAAGACCTCATGTCCTCCTAAGTCTAAAACAGCAGGACACAGGAAACATGTGCAAAATGCGTTCCTTAGATCTACAAGGTTTTATGGTGGAGAAGGAGAACTGACTCTACTCCTCCAGCACAATAATAAAGCAGCGTAAGACATTGGGGCTGAGACAGAGGGGTCCAGTGACACTGCGGCCCTATCCGGGGGAGGCCCCGGACAGGGCCCAGCAGGCAGTAAATCAATCCACCCACATTGCCAAGCATCAACCAAAGTGACACCAACCAACCACAACCAACTTGAATGAGGGCCGAGCATTGCCAGCAGAGTACAGCCCAATTGCACAATTGCGCAACAGAGACAACAACAAGCAAGTGACTCCGCCCCCAAACTCCTTGAAACAACTACACCATCTTTTTCCTGTGTTTCTCCTAAGGTTACCTGTGGGTTTTTCATTCTATCCCAAACAATTTTTCTGGCTGTTTTGGCTGAAATCTTCCTT
The DNA here is from genome assembly GCA_016801105.1 of Esox niger. Lineage (NCBI taxonomy): Eukaryota > Metazoa > Chordata > Actinopteri > Esociformes > Esocidae > Esox > Esox niger. Next base: position 35,635 of record JACXGJ010001431.1, on the reverse strand, counting down.
GGTCTACCTGACCTTAGCTTGGTATCAAGAGATCCCCAAATATGTCACTTCTTAAGCCTTACCAAGCCATCACTGACCCACCACCAAACTGGACATACTCGATGTTGCAAGCAACATAACGGTCACCACATCTTCTCCAGAGAACTTGCACTGTGAAGCATGGGGGTGGAAACATCATGCTTTGGGACTGTTTTTCTGCAAAGGGTCCAGGACGACTGATCCATGTAAAGGAAATAATGAATGGAGCCATGTATTGTGAGATTTTGAGTGAAAACGTCCTTCCATCAGCAAGGGCACTGAAGATGAAACGTGGCTGGGTCTTTCAGCATGACAATAATCCCAAACACACCTCCCGGGCAATGAAGGAGTGGCTTCGTAAGAAGCATTTCAAGGTCCTGGAGTGGCCTAGCCAGTCACCAGATCTCAACCCCATAGAAAATCTTTGGAGGGAGTTGAAGGTCCGTGTTGCCCAGCGACAGCCCCAAAACATCACTGCTCTAGAGGAGATCTGCATGGAGGAATGGGCCAAAATACCAGCAACAGTGTGTGAAAACCTTGTAAAGACTTACAGAAAATGTTCGACCTCTGTGATTGCCAACAAAGGGTATATAACAAAGTATTGAGATTCACTTTGTTATTGACTAAATACTTCCTGCATTCAAAGCTCAAAGGCAACAGCCTTCCCAAAATCTTTCACCGACTCTGTGTATTGGCATGGTAAATCATGATTTTGTGCTCATTTAAAAAATACCAGCGAAACACTGCAGCTGAAATGACAGTAGGAGGAAACTTTTCCCATAATGAGTGTTGCCAAGTAGGGTGCATTTCCTACACCATTGGGCTATTTTTAATGTGCTTGGGTGGGTCATTTTCTTTTCTGGATTCTGCGGCAGAATACAGTTTACGGTCAATTAAATCTGGTTACCTTGCATACGGGACCACACGGTTCCAGACATCACAGAGATAAGTAATGTTGGAAAAACAAGTGGATCCAAGTTTTCTTTTACACCCAAGCATGGGTAAACATACATTAATTCCTTGTGGTGTTTGTTCTGGGTTTACTAGTAAGTAGATTTTTATAGTATGGTAGGGTCAAAAGAAGTTGACCTGGGATTCGTTCCCAAGAAGGAATATTATATGTCCCCGCCATAAAAAGATCTGACCTCTGATACAGTCTAAGTGGAGAATGCCTGGACTTACAGAAGGTCAGCATTAATGAGATATGATTTTTAAAGGGTTTAATTGAGGGGAAGTACATTTTTATAGTATATGGTAGGGTCAAAACAAGTGGGTTGACCTGGGATTTGTTCCCCAGAAGGAATATGAAACTTGTGTCCACGCCATAAAAGATCCAACCTCTGGCATTGCGTCTGGGCAGACATTGCCCTGAGCGCTAGGAGGTTGGCTTAGAGCCAGATAAGAGGCGAACAGGCTGACAAGGGTTTGTGAGTTACAGCTGGGAAATACCCACACCTTGGAGAGAACCAGACAGTAGTTTAAACGAACCAAAAGGGGACCTAAGGGCTATATAAAGTACAATAGGGGCGACTTTCAGTACCTCAGGCTCGGTGAATGAACCGGTTCTAAAGAAGCACGACTACAAATATTGTCGAGTGATAGGAACTGCCTGGATCAGCAACAGCAGCAGAGCCTAATACAGCTGAAGGAAGTCAAGGGAGATGAACGATGTGGTGTTAAGGCAAGGATGGAAAAAAATTGTGTGACAAGGCTGTAATAAATGCAGCTCTGTTTAGTATTTTATGCAAGTCTATATTAACAAGGACATAGCATAACAAAAATAAACAACAATAATAAGGGCTGTGATTAATTATATAGCTGATGGGTGATTTCATATTTCTTTTTAAATAACATTAATTGTTCTAGGTTATGTTAAGAATAAATATATTGCTTGCATATTTTGGATGATATAAGGGAGGACATTGTAGCCATGTGGACATGGACCACAGGGAAGATTTAACACTGTAATAGTTGAATTTTTCAAGTGTGTATCCACATTATATAAAGTATTTCACAGAGGGGTGTCTGGTAGAGTGAGGACCTTTGTCTAATAGTGACTGAGCCAGTGAACAAGACAGGCTAAGATGTAGCACACCATTTGTAAAATAAAATGTAATTCCCCAACAAAAACATGGTGGCTAGAGAACATGCTGAGTATCATATCAATGAATGGTGGTCTTATGATTAAAAATAAATGAGTTTATACATGATCACTACCTGAGGTGAGTTTGGTTTCCATAGTAACAACAATGCTCTAGTGTAGGTAATTTAGGTATATTGTCAAAGATTTCTTTAGAGATGTCTTATGCTTTTGTAAATTAAATAAAAATGAAAGACGTAAAATAACGTAATTAACTAGGCAAGCAGATTTTTGAATGATCTCATCTGTGTGCAATATTATTCGTACTAGGCTATAGGCCTAGTTATAATTGCATTAATAATTGTTATATTTATAAGTTGAACAAAAGTTATTACAAGATTGAACTCTTATTTTTCCTAAATTAATGATCTGTGTTTTTTTAATAAAAAATATAAACAAATTGTGTGTCAATTGTTTTTATTCTTTAGTGTATTCAGAATATGCTTGCACAGAACACAGCCATTTATTTAATTTGTTCCATTGATTTGGCTAGTTGGAGCCATTGATCACAGTGCCTCTTACCCTGTGAACCTACTTCCAATGATTATTTTGCTCCAAAGGTTAATGCAATATATTGATTCAATTAATAAAACACAATTATGTTAACATTCCCCACCTAAAAATAATTTTCCTGTTGCAGCATTTGTTTATATTTCATTGTCACATTTGACTTTGCAGTTATAAATGTTAAAACTCCACTAAGGCCGTGGGTTGGAACCCCGGTCATGCCACTGCCACTTGTGGCTGGAATGTCCAGTAGGATGGTGAATACTGGGCTAGCATCGCCTTGGGGGAGGTAATCGGCATAGGGGATTTCCATGTGCCACCGTGTTCCAGCAATGTATCTTGCGGGGCAGGTGCTTCTGACCTGGCCATGCATAAGGCAATGTGAGTGAACGTTTCCTCCAATGTGTTGGTTCACATTGACTTCATTGTACAGGGAGGGGGTGTAAAAAAGCAGACTGGCTGAATGGACAGGTTTCAGAAGAAGCCTATGGCAATCTATGACTCTCCTGACTCTGCAGGGACTGTTGTAGCGGTGGCACATGGTTGTACAATGGGGTTGAGGAAAAAGAGGTAAAATAAAATTGTAATGAAAAAAAAAAGATATATAGTAATAATAATAATAATAATAATAACAACAATATGTGAACCACAGAATATCATTCTTATTAGCATATTGTTTTCTTCTAATATTTGTCCAGTTGCAAATATGGGGTGACAAGGGTAGGAATGTCCAGTAATGATATTTACTGTTCAATTTCTAGCCATAGAGTTATGCAGAGTCCTTGATAGATGGCAGGTGGAATCTGAAGACCCTTACTGTGGACACTACAATACGTTGCAGTTTACTTCTGCAGTGGGCAGGCACAGACCCATTAATTACGTATATCACTTATAGGTATTGTAACAAGAAACCAGGCAAGCCTAGTTGAGTTAGCCCTCAATAGAAAGTGTTGCAGCATCGAGAATCAAATCCAGGTCAACCATGTGGAAGGCTGTGTCGTTAACCACTACACAACCGAGTTGTACATTTGATGGGTGTCAGTACAGCCTCTTGTATCTATCCTGAACAAATCCTCTTTTGCCACTGGCTGTTTAACAGCTAACTGTTCATTCGTGAATGATACTGAAACACTTTAACTGACTAACGTTTCTTATTAAGTTTACCTCCACCACAAATAACATCTATGAACGGTATGGTGTTTGCCACTTCTTTGTTGCTGTTTGTTTTGGGTCATTGTCATGCTGAAATACCCTTCCACGACCCATTTTCAATGCCCTGGCTGAGGGAAGGAGGTTCCTCAACCAAGATTTGACGGTGTATGGCCCTGCCCATTGTCCCTTTGATGCAATGAAGTTGTCCTGTCCCCCAAAGCATTCTTTTTACACTGTGTAAGTCTACAATCTTGTCCCTGTCATCCTTGGACAGCTCTTTGGTCTTGGCCATGGTAGAGAGTTTGGAATCTGATTGACTGCTTCTGTGGGCAGGTGTCTTTTATACAGGTAACAAGCTGAGATTAGGAGCACTCCCTTTAAGAGTGTATAAAAGACACCTGGGAGCCAGAAATCTTTCTGATTGAGAGGGGTCAATTACTTACTTCACTCATTCAAATGAAAATCAATTCATACAATTTTTGACATGCATTTTTCTAGATTTCAACTGAAGATGAATTGAAAATATATACTTCAAAAAGGAAAAGTATGATATCAGTATAAGCAATTGTGATGCTGTTTAGCTGTTTAAATATACAGCTCTGGAAAAAATTAAGAGACCACAGCAAAATTATCAGTTTTTCTGGTTTTACTATTCATAGATGTGTTTGAGTAAAAATAACAACTGGTCACAATAACTGTCACGGTCACAGGTAAGGATCCAAGCGAGGACTGGGAAGGAAAGGGGAAGTGGCAGGTGGAGTAGTCGGGGACGGGTAGTGAGGCGATTCACGAACCAGAGACGTCGGTACAGGCAGGTGGCAGTCAGAGTAGTCGGGGACAGGCGCAAGGTCGGCAAACGAGCTGGCGGCAGTAGTGCAGGCAAGGAACAGGCAGAGTAGTCAGGGACAGTCAGGCAGTCGGAACATGGGTAGAGAGCAGAAGTACAGGCAGGGATCAGGCAGAGTAGTCGGGGACAGGCGATTGGTCGGCACACAGAAAGGTAGGACGAAGGTTTGCGAAGTGCGAGATATGGCTTGCATGCAGAGACCATTGATCCAGCAGGGAAGAGTTGACAGGGAGTTGTATATATACAGTAAGTGATGAGGAGAGTGGGAACAGGTGTATGAGCGGTGATTGGGAACAGGTGTGGGAATAAGTGCGTGCTTACAATTCAGGAACGCAAGCGCCCGCCTCTGCGCGTGACAACAACCAAAAAAAGACCTCAGATAATGCAAATAAAACAAATTCATATTCGTTTTTCAATGGCAAAATACAAATGTTTTATTGATTTCTGAAGAGTTCAGAAATCAATATTTGGTGGAATAACCCCGATTTTTCATCACAGCTTTCTTGTGTCTTGGCATGCTTTCCACCAGTCTGTCACATTGCTGTTGGGTGACTACGCCATTCCTGGCAGAGAAATTCTAGTTGCTCGGCTTTGCTTGATGGCTTGTGACCATCCATCTTCCTCTTGAACAAATTCCAGAGGTTTTCAGCTGGGTTCAGGTGGAGACTGGGCTGACCATGACAGGGTCTTGTTCTGGTTGTCCTCCATCCACAACTTGATTGACCTGGCTGTGTTGCATGGAGCATTGTCCTGCTGGAAAAAACTGTTCCCAGAGACCATTGTCAGAGAAGGAAGCAGGTTTTCTTGCAGGATAACCTTGTACTTGGCTTGATTCATGCGTCCTTCACAAAGACAAATATGGCTGATTCTGGCCTTGCTGAAGCATTCCCAGATCATCACAGATCCTCCTCCAAATTTCACAGTAGGTGCGTGACACTGTGGCTTGTAGGCCTCTCCAAGTCTCCGTCTGACCATTCGATGTCAAGTTGTTGGGCAAAGCTGAAAATTTGACTTGTCAGAGAGGACAACCTTAATCCATTCCTCTATGGTCCAATCCATATGGTATTTTGCTAACTTCAGCCTTCTTTGCTTCTCACTGATGAGGGGCTTTAGAATGAGTTGAATGTCATCTCGGTGTAGTGGGCAGTCATTTCCGCCCTCTGCCAGTCTTTAGCTTTGTTGTCTCCAATATATGTTGCTTTCACTTGTTCTAATGAACCGCTGTCTTTTACATTTTCAGGTTGGAAACAACCTGACCCCCTCTGCCAGTAAAGCCAGAATTGAACCCTACTAGCACTGTTTTGCCATCCAGCTGGTCTTACTGCAAGAGGTTAGTGATAACCACAGCAGTAGTTTTTCAACTTTTCCTTATTAAATAAGATTTGGTTTGGGTAATCACCTAATCAGTACCTCATTAAGTAAAATGAGGTGAGCCTTTGAGGGAATTTAACAGACACTGGAATGGAATGGCTGACATGTAGAGATGCTGATTTACGAAGAATTAGGAATGGTTTCTTCATTTGTATCCAAAGCTGTATATTTAAGTAGTAAATTAAATTTTCTAAGCAATAAAAGTACAATTCTTTGGTGGCCTACATGCACAAGAATGCTGTGGAAAGACTTCCCATTCACATAATCTCCTTCACTTATTGAAGGAGCTGTGATAGGGGTATGAGTGCCATGTATGCAGCCAATAACCCCTGGAAACCTTTATATATTAACTGATCAGTGCTTCAAGTCTCAAAGTTTCTTACTAAATGATTACCGAAATGTGGGTAGGCTTTAACAGGCCCACCGCAAGGTAACCATCTGTTGCGTGCGGAGCAGTTCGCTAGCACACATGGGTACATCTGAAACCTTGATGAATTGGAAATTGGTATAATGATTTTCTAATCTGGTAAAATAGTCTAATGGTTGTCTTACAAAAGGTTAAAGTATTACCACTTGTATATTGTATAAGTGGTAGAATGTAGAATCCACAAATTGATAGTCTAACGTTAAGGAGACCGCTGTGTCCCATGAGGACAGATTTTTGAATCCAATATAGTTATAGCCTAAACAATTTGGGTAATACAGCTAAAGCAAGCTTAAATGCTGAATTGAGTTTGGTTATATAATATAGTTTCTCTTGCTTGTATTTACCAACGATAATTGGGATGATATTTGTGTTTTTAAAACAGACACCTGATACTTGTTAATGTTTAAATTCTAAGATAGTAAATTGACTAATGAACAAATAGGGGATAGATGTATGTGTTTAAGGCCTACATTGAGTGTCCTTTGGATAACTTAAATCACCTTGATTTTGATGATGTCATATAACAGTTTTTTCTGTCTACATTGCCATTCTTGAGTTTTTTTTATTTCCACCCCAATGTTGAGTTGCTGTGTAGATAATGATAAGCCCATTTTTACAAAAAGCTAAAATATTTGATGAGTTGAAAACTAAATCTAAATCTTCAGTTAACAAACAATGTCGGCTAAATTGAAAGGATAGTCTGAGGACCATGTCAGATTTTTAATGTGTGGGAATTTAAATTTCATATACTTTAAACAAAACATTTGGCCGTCATGACCTACCAGCAGTGGGTAAAGTCCTGAGTTCATCCATAATTTAGTTGTACATTCAACTCCTCATCGAATGTATTATAGATCCATCCGTACTACCAATTCGCTATTTTTCATGTCCATCCTGAAGAGATGGCCTGTGCGGATTCAAGATGGCTCCTCCTTTGGAAGGTAAACATGCCCTTCAATGTATATATCAGCTTGTAACCAACATTACAGTGAGAAGAGATTGAGGTTGTGTAAGGAAGACCAGGTCCGTACCCTCATGAACACTATCTATTGCTGCAAAAAACAAATGATCTACTCTCTCCCTTGACGCAATCATTATTACAACCACTATACAAAACGGCTGATTTCTAACATGACCAACACATGACTTTGAGAATCAATGTACTTACCTAAGTAACTTGACAACTTACTTTGTACAAAGTAACTAAGTAATTTAACTAGTTACTTCAATGGGAACTTTTACGAATAACTGTATTTATTTTATTTTATAAGTAACATTCGCCAACACTGCCTGTGAGAAATAAAAATGTCATAAAGCAATTCTATCTATGATGAGGGACAGATCAGGCCCTTCATGATTTACAAATTCTACACTAGTCCAACCAGTAGTGGAAGATTGCATAAAAACACAAGTGCATCTGTAACACATTTTATTGCATCAACTTTAAAATACAGGTGCACTAATTGACTTGAATGATTAAATTAATGACGCATTTAAAAATAATATAAGATCCACATCAACAACAGGGTTTGTAACAGGGCTTGCAGTTTTTCAGCCAAAGTGCTCATACGCAACTTCAGTGAAGGGTACCCTGATTTGGCAAACCTGGCAAAGATCACCTTAACAATCTTTATTTACAGTGTCCGGCGGGAGGGGATTTGATCTCCGACACAAATAAAAAACCTCAAGATCATGTCTTAGGGAGAAAAAAACGTAACCGTATTATGCAAATCTTAACCATCTTGACATGCCAAACAACCTGACATGCTAAACAATCCTGTACAATTGAATTGAAGTGAGTTTCAAGAAAACTGTGCACTTGTCATTCTTTTTAACATCAGCTGTGTAAAAAATTGGCAAGCAAAACACTCTGGCCTAACAAAATAACACTTGGGCCAAACAAAAGTCTGCGTCTAGTAACATCAATTGCACTGCCTTTCGTGGAACCTCTAGGCAAGTCCTTGAGCAGGATTTTAACTTAGTCTTACAATAATCCAGCTAATTACAAAGCAGTGAATTTTACATTTGGACATTCAATGGCCCCAGATAATGTTGATAATGTTGAGGCATAGGAAGACAGCAATAGTCAAGTACAAACCAAACTGATCACTTTCATGGCAAGTTATGTATATACCAACTGTAAATACCTTGATTGCGTAAGATGGGTGCAGACCGTTAAACTAATACTTTGTCATTAGAGGACACACCTTGGAGCTAGTTACACTGCTCGAGGCACTAGATTTGAGCTTCAAATCATAATAATTTTTATCAAATTACACAGACTGAATCCTAGCATGGGGATTTCTTCCAAATTCGACAATTGTTAATCTGTCAGGAAAATAATACGATGGAGTAGACGACACTATAAGTAACCCAGCGGGTTACAAGTAAAAATAATATTCTGTCTCAAACATACACACACATACATCACAATTTTGATTTGTTGACAGTAAAATATGTATTACTTCCAGCTTTCAAATTGTGTTAAATCCCCGTATGCTGTTCAGCCACAAGGTGGGGGGGACCATAACTGAAGGCATGACGGTGATGTAGTCTCCATCACTACCAGGTCTTCACACTGCTGGTTGATAAACAGAATACAAAGATTCAGCTGTATGCATTTTGTTGTAATGTTAATAACATTTTAGTACAATGCTGAAAATGTCTGTAAATAATTAGACATACACAAAAAGTATCTGTTCAGGATGTGTAAGATCACAACCGTGCAGTCCAACTGACAATGATGCTGGTTACTTGGTCTGAAATGAAAACAAAGAGGGTTAACAGAAGACCAAGTGTATACAGGTATTTAAACCCTGATTATTAATAATGTTAAAAGTCTTCTTACCAAGGTTAGAAAGTCCAAAAATGTGTTTTCCAAACACAGCGGGCTTTAACTACATTCAACCTAAACCAGAGATATAAAACAGACATTATGAAAGACAGATAAAAGCAATTAGATTGCACCATCATGTAATTGTTTTATATATTCTTAAAAAGTTCAAATATGTCGTTTGTTAGTGTTTATAATTCTAACACGATTCAAATAAATCCTTTCAAATGAAAGTACGTGTACTTACTATGTAAACAGCCTACTCCGCACTGAAACAACAGCTGTCTTCTGTAGCAAGCGCGGATTTAACAATAACACAACCCCGACGCCTCCAAAAGGCTACACGTCTTACGCCTCTTAACTTTGACATTGGTTATATGTAATAATTCTTAACATTAGAACTAAAACAGTTATATTGCTTAAAATTGTGATACGGATACAGTTGAACTATTTGTATACGATGGACAAGCACATTGATACTCTCGGTCCGGTTGAACCCCGTTCCTGTTAATTATCACGGCACAGTCGTGACGTCATTTACTTTTATAATTTAACGGCAAACTCATCCACTTACATATAAACGCTGGCTATTGTCACCATATCACCATTAATCTCTTCAAACAACATTTAACGAACATAATATAAGTCCATAATACAGCAATCAATGAGTTGCTTCAAGTACAAGAATGCAACACATCTTACCCGAAAAGTCCCAGCATCCGCGTGTGTACACACACACGCACACACATACGCGAACTCACAAATATTACAATTTGTAAGCATATTTACCTAATAAAATGAATTTTATGAATGATGACATTAGGTATTATTCGGTCAATTATGTCATTTTTATTTGCAAGTTTGGCATTGTTTGTGATGTTGTGTTATGACAACTTGACATTAACTGAGGCAACATAACCTCTCACTGTCTTTGTTATGATAAGTTGACATTAACCACGACAACATTACAGTAGATTAGATTCATTATTGTCACTGAACAAGTACAAGTGCAGTACAAGAAAATGCAGTTTGAGTCTAACCAGAAGTGGAATGTATAGAAATGAAATGAAAGTAAATGCAGTACAGATGGCAATTCTCATTGTGCAATAAAGGCAAATAGAGGGCAACAAATGGACTATTAGTTGTGCGGGTACAAATGACAATTCTAAATGGCATTCTGAATGTGCAATCGAGACAAATTGAAGTAAGGTAGCAGGGATAGCAGAAATCAGGTTCCACAGGGAGACATGTGCCTGTAACAACTGTAGTTTTACAGTACTATTTCCCTTACTGTAAAATGTATTACAGCAGTCATGCTGTATATTTATGGCACAGATGCTGTAATACATTTTACCGTAAGGAAAAAAATGCTATAAACGATATTACAGAATATCTGCTGTAAAGACAAAATACAGTATTTAGCTGGCAACTTGTAATACTTGAAATTGACATTTATTTTATAGTTTTAAACAGCATTTGTTGTCTTTAGAAGAAAAAAACATGCACTAATATTAAAATATATTTATTTAAAATTGCTGAAATTTATTTTACATACGTTCGTTTTACAATGATTGTCAACTCTGGGCATTGTGACATGGTCCACAGCTCATTCAAACTATGACTTATAGAGACTCCAATGGATTGAGCCAACTTAATGGATGGAGCCAACAATAACACAAGACAGGTGACAGGAGAAGGATAACACGCTGTCTAAATCTTGCTACACTGCAGAGGTCAAACAAGAGGAGTAGGGACAGAAAAGAGGAACATTGAAACTGCTTTCCTCATCAGCCTAGTCCTTGCATTCATGTCAGAGGGTTTTCCTGTAGCTATCAGGCTGCTAGACACAAGCTCACCATCAACCCACTAATACCAGTTAGCTCAAATTTTAAAAGTTGTAGAACCATCTTGCTTTGGATGTTACTTAGCTCACTCTTCTCCAAAGATTTTCTTCCAAGTGCTCTTCACCTCTCCTTCAACTGTTGCATCCTAGAGCCTGGGATGAAAATGGCTTTTCCTGACAGCCTCTGAAGCAATGCAGACGTGTAACAATTAACATGCTGGAGATCAAGTCAAGACCCTACACTACAGACCCACACCAAGCCCACTATGCTGCCAAATATTCAATTGCCAACATTTAAACAATAGATAAGTGGAAAATAGTGTAGGTGCTCAAGATAATGAAAATATTTGTACAGTATATTTTCTTAACTTTGGGTTGTAAAAGGGTCTCTTGCCTTTCAAATCCAGTTGTCTGGCCAGTGCATGATTGATCAATGCTTCCATTATACAGTTGGTTTTAACACCACCACCCACCAATGGTCCCTCGAATGTCAGTCTGCATAGAGCAAATTATAAATCATTTTAATAGAAACAATAATGGTAAGATTGAGCGAAAAATTACAGTGTTTATACTTATATTTATGCTTATAACTTGTCTGCAAATTTACTTTTGCTTCTAGATAACATATTTCCTGCTAGCTTAAATGAGATAACATTCCTACCTAATAATTGCTGAATAGCTAAGTCTAAACATTGTGCAAGTGGCTAGCTAACAGTTAACTAGTTAAATGTCTTGCAGTTGTTGCCTGTTGCATATCAAAATAAAGCCTAAATACATCAGGCTTCCTAGCTATATAACAATTATAGCTTTGTTACCTTAGGCGTAACCGTTGGCTGAAGAAGGGAAGAGAGAATTACACTTACAAAAACGAATGCAGGAGCATATCAGAATATTCAAATCCGGTTGTTGACAATTTACAATTGTAAGAATGATCCACTCGCTATGTCAATTTTTTTAACAGATGTGTTACGAGTAACTAAAAAGTTAACAATAGATAAGCTAGCTACTGTAGGTTACTTAACTAGTAAATATGGTTGCCAAAACCGGCAACAGCCAACGATAGTTTCGTAAAATGTTTTAGCTAAAACGTAACTAACAAATAGGTAAATAGCTAGGTGGTAGCTTCTTATAATTATAATATTAAAGCAACTTTACCTTGACTCTGAAAATAAATAATCGAATCTGTAAGTTTGGTCACTCAAATGTTCTCATGGCTGCTTCTTTCCATGGTTTCTTCAGCGAGAGAAACTTTCGTGGATTTTCTCACTTTCTCAAATGTGTTAACACACAACAGACCGTTTGGTGCCACTATCTATATTGGCATGTAAAAACCAAATCAGTCATATTAAATAATTAAATATTCAAATAATAAATTAAATGAATCTTTTTATAATGTATTTTTTTTAAATAATGATGTGATATTTTATTATAATACATTGTATTTCCCGATCTTTTAATTCAACACATTATGCAATATGTCTTTGAAATTTTATAGAGTATTTCATGATCACAAGGGATAATCAATGCTGGTGGGAGATCTTTAGCCATTGATAGACTAATCCAGCGACACTAGCTTCACTAGCAGTTGACTTAAATTATATGTTAATTTAATAATTATTTAATAAATAAATCTAAACGTTAATTTATTTTATTTTGATTATTTTTTTCCTCCACCTACAGTAGTGTAGGAAACTACTGTTCAATATCACAGTATGTTAAGGTCTTTTTTACAGGAAGCTTCCAAACACAGTATATTACTGTATTTCTTAGATTTTTACCCAGAATACAGTGCAATGTACAGTATTTATGGTACTTTACTGTGCACGCTACAGCAGTTTACTGTTGAAATTTTAGGAAAGTCTTACAGTGTACTTTATTAATGATTTACAAAGGCATTAACTAACAGAGTGTAGTGTCATTTGGCAAAAATACACAGTTTGTACTGTAATTTGTTAATGTTGATACAGGACATCCATTCATGTACATTACCTAGTGAGTTGCATGAACATAGCCTAAGTAATTTAAATGAATCATTATAGAATCACATTTAAAGCATTATTTATAAAGTAGGCTAGATAGTGATAGTTTAACAAATGAACTTTATGTTTAAACTAATAGAACATGGCTGAGCAAGCTAGCAATGTGCTAACTGCACCAACAAACACTTGACTGGAGCTAACATACAGCTAACTGGAGCCAGCTAATAATCAACTGAAGCCAGTTAACAACAAGGAACTAGATTATTGCTAACCCTTACAGTGCAACAATTGCAAAGTTCCTAAACAATACCTTCACAAAATTCTATTATATTAATCTTAGGAAAATTGTCAAGAGTGATGTTTTGAAAAAAATGCTTCAGTACAGTACTGTACAGTTACAAATTTGTTTTTTCAAAGGATTGAACCACTGTCAGGTCATTTTACATACAACATGGGTTTACTGTCTGTGTCATAGTTATAAAACGATAATGTTTTTCCAAACCTCTTCATACACTTTAACAGGCGAGATATGAAACTGTATTGAAATTTCCAGTGTACTTCTGTACATTACCGACATGGAAAACAGGATAAATAATGAAAAAGTTAACTTTTCCATGAAGAGTTATGAGAATGCGGCGGTGTTTAGATTGTTATCAGTCCCAATGCAACATGACCACGTCAAGCTGCCCCCTATAAGCCCACCGTAGTGTCCTTCAATATGCGTCCTTCAAAATTCAATATCAAATCAATTCAGCATTCTTTCTCCTCCAAACACGACGAGTTGAGTTTTTACCAAAAAGTTATATATTGGTTTCATCTGACATTCTCCCAATCCTCTTCTGGATCATCCAAATGCTCTCTAGCAAACCTCATACGGCCTGGACATGTACTAACTTAAGCAGGGGGACACGTCTGGCACTGCAGGATTTGAGTCCCTGGCGGCGTAGTGTGTTACTGATGGTTGCCTTTTGTTACTTTGGTCCCAGCTCTCTGCAGGTCATTCACTAGGTCTCCCTGTGTGGTTCTGGGATTTTTGCTCACCGTTCTTGCGATCATTTTAACCCCACGGGGTGAGATCTTGCGTGGAGCCCCCGGATCGAGGGAGATAATCTGTGGTCTTGTATGTCTTCCATTTTCTTATAATTGCTCCCACAGTTGATTTCTTCACACCAAGCTGCTTACCTATTGCAGATTCACTCTTCCCAGCCTGGTGCAGGTCTACAATTTTGTTTCTGGTGTCCTTTGACAGCTCTTTGGTCTTGGCCATAGTGGAGTTTGGAGTGTGACTGTTTGAGGTTGTGGACAGGTGTCTTTTATATTGATAACAAGCTCAAACAGGTGCCAATAATACAGGTAACGAGTGGAAGACAGAGGAGCCTCTTAAAGATGAAGTTACTGGTATGTGAGAGCCAGAAATCTTGCTTGTTTGTAGGTAACCAAATACTTATTTTACCGAAGAATTTACCAATAAATTCATAAAAAATCCTACAATGTGATTCTCTGGATTCTTTTTTCTCATTTTGTCTCTCATAGTTGAAGTGTACCTATGATGAAAATTACAGGCCTCTCTCATCTTTTTAAGTGGGAGAGCCTGCACAATCGGTGGCTGACTGAATACTTTTTTGCCCCACTGTATATTACTTAGCCTTCTGTTCATGCAAACCACTAGTTACCTTAATGGATGTCGTGCATCAACATGAACAAAATGTCAGAACAAATTGTGTGTTCCTGCATAAAACTTTGAAATTAACTTGACTTGTTTTGTTCACATCATGGAAACGTCTGCCCAAAACACAATTTTAAGGTGAATCTTCAGTGACTAAGGAGTGTGATTACTTCTATGATTCCATATTTCCAAATTGTATTTCTGCCATGCAAGCTCAATATGCTGAGTATGAGCACCAGTCTCTGGGTCAACAAATTTGATAATGACGCCTATTTTTATGACAGTTTATGTTATCTTAGTTAATGTCAAGTTGTCATAACAAATACATTGAAAGTTTATGTTGTCTCAGTTAACGTAATGTTGTCATAACAAACAAACATTATGCAAGATGTGACAGCCAATCAGGGCATGCCTGGGAATGAAGGCTTTTTCCTGCAGAATAAGAGCATTGCTCATGTGATGTGTGAGTAGTGTTATGGCGGATAATAAACTTTGTGTGAATCATGGGATGTTTCTCAACCTGCATATACTACAGTTTGTACTCCTGGTTATTTTAGGGATAATTACAATGGGTGGACATGATCTTAAGACCTATCTCATGTTAAAAATTCACTCTTCAAAATTGTAAGTCCTTACACAAAATAGCTAAATTTAGTAAATGCTCTCACACATGAAATGTTGAAAACTCTGTGCATGGTCAACATGAAAGCTTAACACCCACTGGTTGTAGGACATCAGTTGTAGCACTTATCGGAGCATAAAATGCCGGGGGCTTAGCATGGCTGAACCCTGGCCGCTTTTTGTTGAACATAAAATGACTTGCCGCTGATATAATGCCTATTAATTGCCTGGGAATTTAAAATTACGCAACCCTAAGACCCATTTGTTAAACATCAAACATCTCACTACTGTTATAACACCTGTCTGGGGTGTTAATCAATTGTAAAAAAACATCCAACAAGAAAAAAACAATAGAATTAAAAATTACAAAGTCCAAGTTACCAGACATGCAAACGTCATTCCGGAAGTTCTGCCCAAACACAGTTCATACAGGAAGTCCATACATCACACAGGAAGCCCCATGCAACAAACCAGAAGTCCCGCCCTAACAAAGGTCATACAGGAAGTCCATACATCACACGGGAAGCCCCATGCAGCAAACCAGAAGTCCCGCCCACCTGTCAATTCAAACTGGAATTCCCGCCCACCAGGGTTATAAATCTGCAAAGTGACAAAATACATTATATATTTACTACTTGAAAGGTTTGATAATTTGAAGTGGGAATAGCTAAACTGGTGAAACAAAGTTGGTTTCATGTAGCTTGAGCAGTTTTAAAGATACAGTCTAGTAGTTAATTGACGCTGATTACACATATTAGCCTATGTAAAATCGATAAAAGTTGCATAATTTAAAGTGGGGATAGCCTAAATGTGTGAAACAAAGTTGGTTTTGTGTCTGTAGCATGAATGTTTGAAAAGATACAGTCTAATTGTTAATTAACGCTAATTATGCTAATTAATGCTACTTAGCTCCTGTAAAACCAATAAACGTTTCATCAGATGAACTGGGGATAGACTAAATGTGTGAAACACATTTCATTTCGTGTCGGTAGCAGGATTAGTTCAAGAGTCATTCTTAGTCATTGCCTAATGATGCAAGTTAGCAATTACTATCAGTTATAAACATGTAATATAATTTTTATTTAGGATAGCCTCAAGTCTTTAAAGTTATGAACGGTTGATTAACCATAAAGCATAAGCATTTGGAATTGAAACCTCTGTATTACTTTGGCTCTTATAAAAACACATGTTTATTCAGGGAGTTTTTCCTAGCCACTGAAGTTCATCACTATTGTTGTTTGCTCCCGGGGGTTTAAGGCCGGGTGTTTTGTGAAAGCACTTTGTGACAACTGCTGATGTAAAAAGGGCTTTATAAAATACATTTGAAAATTTTGATTTTGAATGTTTCTGTGTTGGTTCCTATTTGTTTACAGAATTTTGAGGCAAACATTCCAGATTAGATTTGCAAAAATTATTTGCACTTGCAATCCAGTGAGGCTAATAGGATTATCTCTTCGCTAGCATTCTTTACACCATCTTGGTCTGTGCTCCAGCCAATCAGGCACTTGCCTTTAGTCTTATGCCAGGTCTTGATTTGAGAGCTACAAAGTGAGATCATTCCTGACAAACTGGTAAGCAGTTTTTTTAAAGAAACTTAGATGTTATATAAAGTGATTATAAACATTTAACATGAGCTGTCAAGTGTAAAACCTTTTAATTCTTCCATTTTATGTTCGCTGTTTAGCTGTTAAGGCAAGCTAAGGCACAGATGTGGCAAATGTAGCAGATGCTACCATTACAAATGCCCTCGCTGTCTTGACCACCTGGACTGGAGCCAGGAACAAGGCCAGCTTTAAGAACCTTTTCCTCAGGACATTTTATTGTGTACATGGCTATTAGATTCTTGTGGTTAATCTATAATGGCTTTTTCTCAAAATCACATGTCCGAACATTTAAGTATAAAATCTGATTACTGTATTACAGGAGCAATAAGGAAGTATCCTTCCACCCGGGATGCCACTGACGAGGCTGTCCAGAACCAGAACACCAGGTACCTGAAAGGGGCAGCTGTCCATGCAGGTGGGAGAAAATGTCACAGAGGTACAAGGGATCTGCCTTGAATATGAAGGACACAGCTCTAGCACAATGCCACAACACCTGGATTCCAGCCCTTGCTTATTTGGTATTGTATTATGTTGATTTTATACCTTTTCACATTCAAATACTGTGATTTTATGCTGTGCATGTTTTTGCATTCATTTTGCACTTAGATTTTTTTTAATTAATTTGATTAAAATTAGTATTTTATATGTTGCCATAAAATGCATACATTTATTTGTATGCATCTTGCACTATATGAAATAAATTGTTTAGATTTAATTCAGTTTATTGTTATATGTGATATGACCAAAATATTATTAATCTGAATGAAACCTAATATTGGGGCATGAGGCATCCCACTGGGTTTAGTGCAAAATAAATACATATATAATAATAATACAAAGCACAGCTATTTGCTTAGATCATGGCTCTGAAGTAGAGTATGGTAGAAGAAGGCATCTTATGAAAATGTGCGAATTGACTTAAAACTCACAGTAGGCTATACTGTGCATTCTCCTAATTGGTCAGACTACCTTTCGATTTCCCTTCCTGTTTTTATGTTCTGCAACACCGAATAAAGCATGAGAATGAGATTTCAGCTGCTGGAGAAACAAAATGATTATATTCTTATTATGACTGGCTTTTTTCTGTTGACTTGCGTAAACTATAAATCCAAAAATATTATACTGTATTTTCGGCTCTAACACCTAAACTATATTTTATTCAAATACAGGATTTACACTAGTCTAGAAGCGCCAGGCCATTCAGACCCCCAAGTACCTATGTTTTAGCTTTGTTAGCATTCAATAGTCTTAAAATGAATTTATTACAGGATTTGGTTGTTTTAAATGTCAAATTAATTTGAGTAATACAATAACAATGTTTGAATTTCAGGTCTTATGATAGGAATATGAAAAAACTATTAATTCAAAGAACACGCACTAAATACTTTTCATTTGTTTATTTGGTTCTAAAAATGAGTTAAATTAAAATACACCACACTTAAATTCTTCAGAATAAATCCAATTGCATTTTTATTTTGAACGTATTTTAATGTTCACAAGAGGTGCTAAGGGGGTGCTATCTTGATGCATGGAGGTACTGAAATGAATGGCTTTAATAAGATCTGATGCAAGCTGCCCATCTTCCATTAACCTCAATGCCATGACTGTTGCTATTTCTATAGGGGTAAATGAAATTAGATTTCATGATCTCAACCATCTAGTCCTGATACTCAAGGAATCATAGACAAATCAGCACCATAGACAGTAAATTAGATAAATGTCTTAACCGGTTTTAAGAGCCTGCACTCCACTTCTTGACCCCTATAAAATCTGTTCCATGCATGTTTTATAGCTCAGGAATTATGCAATACATCATGTGAAGTTTATTTAGGCCTTAGGTCAAAATTGAAAATAAATGTCTTCAAATAAAGGTCTGATAGTCGTAAATGAATGTATTTGCTACTCTGTTTTGCAGATCACTTGAATAATTAAAAAAGATAATAGCATACGAAGTACAGACTATAAATAAAGTAGACATTTTCAACAACAAAACATTACTACATTGCCTGAAGTCTAGGCCTAAAACTTGTATTTGTAGAATAATTTCTAAAATATGAAACAAAATATGAAGCAATGCCAATACACACAGCTTATCGTCTGCCAAGAAAATGTTGTGCTCATAATTTTTAGGGAACATTTAGCCAATATTATGTATTAAATCAAATAGTAAATGTACTTGATTAGAATTAAGTTAAACAAAAAAACTGATCATCATGCACACAAAAATAAACTAAACATTATTTAAATGTGCTACATTGCAAATAAGGTGTTTTCAGATATTGTGCATTGTATAAATAACTAATGCAATGCACAAACACTGAAAGGCGAAAGAATAAAAACACAATTATATCACCAGATATTTTCCAAGTTGTTTTCTTCATAGAAGGAAAGTGCACCTACAGTGGTGTGAAAAGTGTTTGCCTCCTTCCTGATTTTTATTTGTTTGCATGTTTGTCACACTTAAGTGTTTCAGATCATCAAACAAATTTGAATATTAGTCAAAGTTAACAAAAGTAAACATAAAATACAGTTTTGAAATTAAGGTTGTAAGGTTGTAAGTTTGTAATCCAAACTCACATGGCCCAGTGTGAAAAAGTGAAAAGGTGCCAGCGATAGGGTTTCATAAAATCAAGGAAGAAAGAGTGCCATTCTATGGGGTCTTTAACAGTTGTTTAAATTATTATCAGGAGTTAATCACATGTACGCATTTTCAGCAAAATTGCCCTCCAAATAATCAGATATGGCCATTGGCCCACAGTTACACTTAGGGATAGCCAAATTCTAACATCTATGCTTGCTAGCAAAAAAGAGAATGCATGCTTTTGACAGAGCAGTAGTTATCTTTAGTCAAATGCATTAATAATGCCAGTCTATACAGTCTATGACTTTGTCATGCTCAGAAAAAGGAATAACACTGTCTTAAAGTTAACTTCCATTTGAATATAAATTAAGTACACAGTGACATTACTTGAATTCATGTATGGAGCCTCTGGCTCAGCACAAGGTGATGTAAGTCGCAAGCGACCGGTAGAGGCTGCGCAGCCAACAGCCACTATTGGAGCCATGTTATGCCGATTGCAATAGTTTGTATAACTTTCTATCTGTGCCAAATAATCAGCCTAAGGATTAATTGGTCGACCGCTCTTTGAAAATGTTTTGTTGAAGCAATTAACAATTTTATGACAGTATTCTTGATAGAACGTTTTCTAACGGGATGAATGTATTAATAGCTTTACTTTTTTGTCTTTCCTTAGCATATGTATGAATAAATGCAAATTGTAACAGATTTTGGTGTATACGTTAGATATACTGTAAAAATATAGAATAACCTGGATAGTGAAAATAATATATCCTGAGTGTATCTATCATCATTACAAAATGTAACTGTTTGTTTTGAAAACTTGATAATTAATGTCCATAATTAGCTCATTTAAGTTTAAATTTTTAACATTAAAATGTTTGTAAAGCATTCAGAAATGGACATTGGTTTTTCACCTTACAGTAAGGTGTCCTTTCAGCAGTTCTAACTGGATATATCTAATTTGTCAATGGTTATTCTTGTGTCACTTTATAAAAAGGTGTCCGTTCCGTAGTCATAACTGTTTATAACCTATTGGTAAATGATTGTGTCATTTCATAATCGGGTATCCTTTCAGCTGTTATGAATGCCAAGTAATCTTTTATAAAAAGTATTTGGTGTATCACTTTATATTAAGGAATCATTTCAGCATTTATAACTGGTTATAACTAATTTGTAAAGGATTATAGGTGTCATTTTAAAATAAGGTCTACTTTCATGAGTGATAAAGCTTTGTAACTCATTTAGAGATGGTCATCAAGGTTACAATAAATAAATAATAAGAAAAGATGATGGAACACCAAATTATAAGTCCAAAGGTATTTACAGATATATTATTAACATTAGTGCACTCACTAAATATGTATTTTTTATAAAAGCATTTTGAGATAATATAGTAATATAGTGAAGGGTAACATAAAATAATATGTTTACATAATGTCTATTGTAAATTTGGGCAAAGACAACTTTAATTGAAATACCGACCACTGTTCATGGGACAGCACCAACACGTCATACCTAAAAGTGGGAAAATATCAGCTAAGAACTGCATTGTCCAACCGCAAACATTCAAAACCCGGTGAATCATCATAGAAGCAGTTGTAAATGCTTTATAAATGCTTAATAACTGAAATTAAAAATTGGTTCACTATTGAGTAAGAACTGATAACTTATCATAACATTTTGATTAATGTGTTACAATGGTTTTAAATGGTGTATAATACATTAACAAATGGTTATGTATCTATTAATAACGTCATTGTAATGCTTTTATAAACCCTTTACAGAGAGCACCTTATTATAAGGTGTTAGCCTACCATTCTTTTGAATTTCTGATAATTATCCATAATATTTAATGCGTTTTTAAAGTATTTTTCTAAAAAAGTATTATTGTATGCAGTTTGTATTCCAATGACATTTAATGGTGTACATTTTATTGACATTTAAAGATGGGGAGTATGAGTATATAAAATCAATTATCAGTAAAATAAAATCTGTATCAGTCTAACACATTTTCTGCACATACATAACAAATGACTCAACGTTAAGTGATGTATTTGGCTCGGCAGCGCCACTTACAACCAGTGGCCAAAAATATGTTCACTAACACAAAAGGGTCTATTGAATTTTGTGATGACATTTTGTGGGCAGAGCTGAACTGGTAACAGAAATTGACTGTAATCTCTTTACAATCTATAGGTATATGGATCACTGTACGCCTTCTCCAATTATTTTGTTAAGTATATATCACAGATAAAATATTACTGTATATCCCATTCATTCATTTACTGCTTGCATAACTGTCTGTCTTTTTAATTGCTTGCAACCGTAAACGTCTGCAATTAGCTTTAAAGGGTGGTTTCCACAATTGTTTTCTGTAAAAAATAGATGAAGGCCATCTTTTTTGCATTCCTATTCTGACATTCAGCGGCACAATAATACTTTTTTTCTTTAGGGTCACGGATCTTGCTCGTTTCGCTATACATGTTCTTGCCGTTTTCTGACACCACCAAACTTCAGTCACGTAACCGTTTGTAAATAAAATGGAGCAAACAACCACATTTGCTTGTGGTTGTCAAAAATTACAACTAAACAAGTTCATACAAGTATCTGGATTTCGTATGCGCTCGTTTGGAAAGTCCAAGTATAGTGTTTGCTCCAGAGTCCAGCAATTACCAATGTACAGTAGACTGAACATTTACAGTTGTTGATCAAAATGTAATGCTCTTGTTCTACGACGTGGCTATAGAGGGCATCTTGAGACATGGCATCACAGTCTGGTTTGGCAATTCATCAATCCAACCAAAATCTAAAATGACCCATCTGACATGAACTGCCAGGAATGTTAAAGGTATAAGACAGCATCCCTTCCTTCTAAAATTGAGATAGAGCAAACATGCGCCTCTGACAAGGTTAAGAATGTTTGTTTTTGTATCTATGCCATTTAGTATATATTCAGTGTTCAAGAAGGTTTGAAAACTAAAGATGGCACAGCTCTGTCTTTCAGACTTTTTAAGCTGAACAGGCCTATAATCAGTCATTTATTCCCATGTATTTTGTATGTGGCTATATGAGAGGGAAGTGCAATGCATGCATTATGTTAAAGATGTTATGTAGTGTTTAATTTTTCTACTGTGTCTAAATCAATTTCCCTCTCTGGGATATTACGGTTCATCCTATTACAATGTAATGAAAAGATTTGGACATATCTGAATTGCACCAGATAACATATTTAATTGACCTTGGTAATAGTGACTGAATCTATTGTAATTTGGTCTGTATTAAAAGGGTTTGTTATAGCCATTTACTCAGACAAAAAGACCAGTCAGTTATCAATGGATGTGCCCCACACAGCAACATCAGCAATGGCAGATAAGAGGTCTTGGAGGTGCACTTCCATTAAGGGTACAAAATGACCCGCTGCAGACAAAGTTCACCTCATTTCGGTTGCAAATTAAATGTCAGCTTTTGGTTGGGAAAGCTGAGTGGGTGGTATTACAGAGAATACCAATGCATAAAACTGCATGGGTGAAACTGCTGAATAGGCAGTTTTCTTTTTACGATTGGGTTTTTTAATCCCTTAGTAACATTTGTGCTTTTTCAGGTAAAATCCGGCACACCCCGAAGAGAACAGCCTAACCCCCAGTGTGTGGCTCCTCTCCAGGTTTCTTCCTTGGTTCTTGCCTTTCTTGGTCTTATGGGGTTTTAGGCTGGGTATCATTAAGGGATAGGTTTTTGCATTAAAATGTAATTTAAAAAGTACATTTCTCCATGAAATTAACAGCACAAGGGTTGGGGTAATCAGTAGTAGTTGACTGCAGGTGTATTATACATTTCTGATTCAATTTCCTTCTTTAAAGCCCTATCATTTTTCTTTCAGATTGTTGAACCACTGTCTATTCTATTGCACCTCCAGAAACCCACTCTAGTTATTCTACTAATACTGCTGTCCACAACCCTTGAGCAGGGATCACATGCAGCAAGCTGGTGCCACTTGGCTCCCTACTCCAAGAATCTTGTCCAATTTGGCTTAAGTGTAACACGCTCACCAGAGTCTGGCCCACTTCGGTCTCTTTAGCACTGAAGCCTCCTGCTGACTCCAATCCTTTTTCCCTCACCCCTGACTCTGCCTGACCATACCCCATAATCCCACACTTCCACATCACCAGGTGCATTTGTCACCTGAAAATGATTTGCATATCTTTTTCTCCAAAATACTGTACACACGCACACACATACCCTTGCACACACCTTCACATCTACACCCCTACGCTGAATAATATATGAATCCTCCTTAGGCAAGTGGGAATAGAAAGCCATGGTACTGTCTGCAGAGAGTTATCCATGAGCAAAGAAACCAACACAAAAACATTGTTGTAACAATATCTGATTCAGCAGACATGCTTTGTTTTAAACTTGAATTGGATTGACTGACCTTGTTGTGATGGTCCAGAAATAGAGCTCAGGTGAACATCAGGTGAATATCGTCAATGAAAATGAACAAACATTGGCGGTTTGCCAACTACGATATTCCCATGCATTTCCAATCTATACCATCAATGGATAAAGTAACAACTTCAATATGGTTGGAAAATCACCTTATACAAATGAAGTGTGAAGAAGAGTCCTTATCACAGCATATTGGGATTTGTGTACAAATATCTTCAACATTTTTCAAGCTCCAAATATAAGTCTATGGAGCTTTTGTAACAAGACATATTATGATGAAATGGGATTAGAAGAGGACAATTTGATGCATCATCGACGCTTTCAGTACATTATCCTTCTGATCCTTTAGCTTTCAACCACTATATGAATATGTTAGTCCATGCTGTTGTCTATAGCTCCAAAGACAAGTAGAAGCTCTACACACAGGACAAAGAAAATCCTAAGCCTAGGCAAAAGGAGATAATGTGGCAAAGCTTTTGGCAGTAAGGAAACCCCTCAAATTCCTGAATAGATTGGGGCAAATTAAATGGAGTTCTTCAGACGTGTTGCCTCAGACGTGTTATACTCTTCGCTGCACAACCCCCATTTGCATTTCACTCACTGTGTTAGCCAATTTCACTCTACTGTGGTTCAGTGTCACAGAGTGTTTTGCTCCATGTGACAGGAATAGAAGTAAGCTGATACCTCTGTAGTCCTGCGTGGCCCTTAATGAGGCCAAACACAACGCATCTCTGTTGCCTTGCTCCATGGCTTAACTGGAAGCAAATAGAGCAACTAATACCCCTTTAACACTTTCAGGCCAAACCTTGCTGTGCTGG
Source organism: Esox niger (assembly GCA_016801105.1). NCBI lineage: Eukaryota > Metazoa > Chordata > Actinopteri > Esociformes > Esocidae > Esox > Esox niger. The sequence goes on along the minus strand of JACXGJ010001431.1, from coordinate 10,782 downwards.
CCTGGTGGTGGGTACTTAAACACCACCCTCTTTTATATGGTCTTGGTTTGCTAAAAGCATACTGATAGCCTGACAGTATCTACAGTAACATTTCCCCAGTATAAAATACCTGTAATGTGACCTGAGAGACATGCGGTAAGGTAGGTTACCTTCAAGGTTGAAACACATTTAGATAGTAGATACATGAGGGAAATCAAAGCGTATTTCTTGGAATCCAATCAAACTTGCACATTGCAGCATTACCTTTGACAGGTTATACAACCACAATGCAAATTTGAAGATTTATAGAACTTTTCCAGCCATTTTGAAGTCTGAACTTCCTCAGACACAATATTTATGACTCGATATACTGCATTACCACAAACACTGTGTGACACCTTGGGCAGTTTTGACAACATAAGCATGGCATGTCTAAAGACAATGTCTTAATACACAGCATTAATCATAATCATTATACTGCACAAAATCTGTTTATATATAATATACAGAGATGAGTTTGAATTGAAAAAAAACACAATTTCATACTAATAATGTCAATAGGGTCTGCTGGGAAACTCTAAAATGATATGGCATGTTTGACAACAGTGCCACACTGCTTCTGTTTTGTACTGTCAAAATGTGAGGCCTATTTTCCTTAATCTTGGATGAAAAGAACTTATCTGCATCACCTGTTAGGTAGATTTCACACCGAATTTGGTTTGAGTATCATTTAGATTTGTCACACACGTTACCACGCCCTCTTTGCAAAAACACAACATCTGTAGTTCTGCATCACAACAGTATTTTTGTGTCAATTTGTGTCTCTAGAACTAGACCAGTCTTTGAATAAACAAAGTGTCAAATGTTCAATCAATGTTATATTTTTAGATATTTCTTCAGGCATTTAAATGTGTTGTTTGACAGGAGATGGAGGGATGATTTTCCTGAAAGAGCAATGGGCTGGTCACAAACTCATTCCACAGCAGTACATTTCCCCCCCTAGAGGCTGCAATTTATTCCACTGGATCACCCACGTTTTGTTTAAAACAAATGCCTTATGCAAACATACTACATCTATCTGTCTTGAAAGCACTTTCAACACTAGTGGGGCTGCCATTGGGACCATATCCTGGCTCATTTGCAATTGTCTAACTTTAGACCATCTAGACCAGTCAGAATCAGTTACAAAGTGTTTCTTAATCAAAAGAAAGCAAACAAAAGCATTTCGGTGTCCGTGAACAGAAACGCTTGTTGTAGTTTGGACTAATAATCATACCAGATGTTTTTTCTTATCAAAATTATCCAAGCTCAAAATATTGAACACAGATCTTAACACCTAAACAACTCCTCTCCATGTGTAAACATGTGTTCAGGTGCACATGGTACATGTGTACACAGAGGATAGCGTCTTGGTTTGAATTAAAATGGATGAGAAAATGTTAACATTTAAGACATACATTTGGATTCATAGGCGCTAATTGACTAATCTTATATTGATGTTGTGTTTGTGTGTGCTTGCAGTCTTCTGACCATCCTTTCTGTTTCTAAATGATTATCTGGGACATGTCTCAAAGATGATTTAATAAAATTGAATTCCCAGTGATGAAAGTAATCTGATAAGAGGCAGAATTAAGGGATTTTATGAACATTAGCAGGCAAATGGCCATTAAATCACAGCATCTCAGGATAAAGCCTTAATTCATATGATAGCGTTCTACTGTCAAGTACTTTTATTAATGTACATTATAGGTGATTGTACATTATAGCATTGTTTTCTTTTTAAGGGCACTGTAAAAATTAGCTTGAGCCGATTAACAATAATGTATCCACTATTTGTTGTTTATGTATTGAGGAGTTTTCTTAAATGATTTAACATTTTATTTGGTGATAATTGTTCTATGATTCTCACAAAGCAATATCAGTATACAATTCATGGAGCCAAGTGAATACCTTTTTCGTATTTTAGTATCATCATGAGATTCTGTCGCAAAATTATAATCTCTTGTGTAAAGATGTGCTAGCTGTCATTAGAAGAGCTTTACTTCACATACACCATTTTGACAATCCCTACTGATTTGGCCCCAAGACTTGTACCATATGTTTTAACTATGGCAAGCTTACTATTACCAAATGCTGTATTCGTTAGATATACTGTAGGTAAACATGGCACCTGTCAGTGTGTGGGATATATTAGGCAGCAAGTTAACATTCTGTCTACAAAGTTGATGTGTTAGAAACTGTAAAAATGGGTAAGCGTAAAGATCTGAGCGACTTTGACGGGCCAAATTGTGATGGCTAGACGACTGGGTCAGAGCATCTCCAAAACTGCAGCCCTCGTGGGGTGTTCCCGGTCTTCAGTGGTCACTACCTGCCAAAAGTGTTCATGTGCGGCCAAGGGTCATGGATGCATGTGGGGAGCGAGCGCTGGCCTGTGTGTCCCCACAGATAAGCTACTGTAACTAGAATTGCTGAAAAATAGAAAGGTATCAGAACACAGTGTATCGCAGTTTGTTGCGTATGGGCCTGCATAGCTACAGACCAGTCAGAGTGCCAATGCTGACCCCTGCCCACTGCCCAAAGTGCCTACAATGGGCTTGTGCGCATCAGAACACGACCATGGAGCAATGGAAGGTGGCCTTGTCTAATGAATCACGTTTCCTTTTACATCACATGGATGACCATGTGCACCCTTTCAATGCAATGGTATTCCCTGATGGCATTGGCCTCTTTCAGCAGGATAATGCGCCCTGCAAAAAGCAAATATGGTTCAGGAATGGTTTGAGGTACACAACAACAGGTTAAAAGTGTTGACTTGGGCTCCAGATTCGCCAGATCTCAATCCAATTGTTTGATCCATGGAAGCCCCACCTCACAACTTACAGGACTTAAAGGATCTGCTGCTAATGTCTTCATGCCAGATACCACAGCACACCTTCAGAGGTCTAGTGGAGTCCATGCCTCAATGGGTAGTTTTGCGGGGCAAAAGGGGGACCTACACAATATTAGGCAGGTGGTCATAATGTTATGGCTGATCGGTGTATACTACAACCTTGTTTTCCAAAAAGTTGGTACACGGCGGAAAATGTAAAGAAAAACAGAATGCAATGATAAGGAAATCATTTAAACCCTATATTCAATAGAACATAGTATAAAGATAGCATTTCAAATGTTGAAACTGAGAAAAGTTATTGATTCTTGAATAATGCTCAATTTGAATATGATAGCAGCAACATGTTTCAAGAAAGTTGGGACCAGAGCAACAAAAGACTGAAAGTTGTGTAATAAAACAACTAATTAGGTTGATTGGTAACAGGTTAGTAACACGATTGGGCATGAAAAGAGTATCCCAGAGATGATGTGTTTCAGAAGTAAAGATGAGAATGGGTTCACCACTCTGTGAAGACAGTGCAAGCATATGGTGCAACAATTTAAGAATACAATTTTTGGGAAGAGTTTTGGGGATCTCATCATCAATGGTAAATAAAAACTGGCCTGATTCTGTAGTGGATATCACTGCACGATGTGATGGTGCGAGTGAAATGTGCGCATAAAAATGTGGCAGGGGAAAAAAGGAGACAAAACACAAGCAAAAATGGTCCAAAACATTATCTGGAGATAATTGTTTCTTCAGACAAGAAACAATTATCTGTGCTGCACTGTGACTATCAGAACCAATACATACTGAACTAAGTGGAAACGTCCTCGGGGTGCACTGCTGCCATCACACTTCGGCCAGTGGTTAGTACACCGGCGAGGTGGATAGGAAGAGTAGCTGCGGTGTCACACAGAGCACATATTACATATGGGCTCAGGAATATTTCTGAAAACCATTGTCTATGATCACAGTATGTCACTTCATCCACAAATACAAAATATAACTACCATGCAATAAACAAAAGAAGATATAAACAAGATCCAGAAATGCCGCAGCCACCTTCTTTGGGCCCTAGCCCAGATTGAGGCGAAGTAGAAAACATTCAAGTGGTCTGAAGAATCAACATTTGAAATTCTTTTTGGGAATAATTTATGCTACGTCCTCCGGGCTAAAGAGGAGAGGGACCAAGTTCAAAAGCCAGCATTTGTGATGGTATGGGGGTATATTAGTGCACATGGCATGGGTGATTTGCACAGCTGTGAAGGCACCATTAATGCTGAACAATATATACAGGTTTTGGGACAAGATGTGCTCATTTCAGCAAGAAAATACCAAAGCATATTCTGCATGTATTACAACAACATAGCTCTATAGTAAAAGAGTCCGGGGGCTACTGGCCTGCCTGCAGTCCATACCTGTCACCCACTGAAAACATTTAGCACATTATGAAATGAAAAATATGACAAAGGAGACCCCTGAATTGTTGAGCAGCTGAAATCCTATATTAAGCAACTATGGGAAAAGATTTCACTTTTAAAACTACAGCAGTTGGTCTGCTCAGTTCCCAAAGGCTTACAGAGTTTTGTTAAGAGAATAGGTGATGCAACAAAGTGGTAAACATGCCACTGTCCCGACTTTTTAAAAATATGTTGGTGGTGTCAAATAAAAAAAATATTTTTCCAAAATCATGAACATTTCTCAGTTTCAACATTTGATATGTTGTCTTTGTACAATTTGCCTTTAAATATAGGGATAAATGTTTTGCACATAATTGCATTCTGTTTTTAATTGCATTTTACCCAGCGTCCCAACATTTTCGGAAACAGGGTTGTAGATAGTATTTAGTTTGATTGTTGTTTATTTTGATTTTCAAGCAATCTGAAATAGTTTTTGAATCCCAGCTGAATTAGTGTTTTCAATATTTTTTTATAAGCACATTGGTGCTGTTTAATCCTTTTTGATTGAGTGAGCCATGCGATAAGAAGGGAGATGGCTTAGTGAGACTTGCATCGGTGGAAATCTTTGGCTCTCCTGAACCTATTCAGGAGTTGGTCTGATGAAGTAATAATGAATTGCATCTTTTCTCTACAACAGATGGGGTCAAACAAGTATTAATAAATAATGCATCCTGAGTGGAGCAGCAGTTTAAGGTATCACATTTCAGTTCTGAGATCTGACCATTCCGTTTGGCATAGCACAGTCTCACTGCCTGGCTGATTGGGAGGTTACTATTGTCAGTGCCCAACTGGCTTGGCATTGCCCAGTTATACCGACAGGGGAATCATTGTCTCATAGTGGTATAGTGACTCCTTGTGTTGGTTTGGACAGCAGCAAGCTGGCTGAGGTCCACAGTCTACAGGTTTCTTCAAGCATTTTAGTTTGGCATGACATGTATTGGAGGACGCATGACCTGACCTGTCCCAGGCCCGATGAGAATTGTCAGAGGTCGCAACTAGAAAATTGTATGAAAATTGCATTTCAAATAACTGTTATACCATTAGTGTATTGCTTAGGTAATTTCAGGTAACATTTAAATCAACGACGTATTTACAATATATTTTGAGGGGGACACATATTGTGTCCCCCTCAATTTCTCAAAATGTCCCCCCCAATAAATGTATATAATTACAAATTGTGTGTTACAAAAATGTGCTATGCTATAACACGCAACCATGCACCAAATAATCATTAGCAAATGTAAACATATTCATAACTAAACTTAACAAAGTGCCATTATTATTACAACCTATCTATAACAGCTAAGTTACATGGAAAGCTTATTAGCCACACATCCATCCAGCAACCAACAATGGTGCGTATTCAACTAATGTTAATGTCTTACGTGAAGGATTTTGTTAGATTTGTCAGAATGCCCAAGTGAAGTCTGAGTAAAGTGTCAATCATTTATGTTGTGCTGCATGTGTAATTTATGCAAGCAGTTGTCGTTTTCATTGATTGCATATTCGTCTAGTATACTGTATAGTTGTATTTGCTTACTCTATAATAAATTGCATTATTGGTGTTTGTTTGATTAAGGTGCAAGCAGACACTCATTCACAGTGACATTCAAAGTTTTTTTGGGGCAGCCTCAGAAAAGAAAAGTAAGCTGAGAGCAGCAAGAAAAGGTAGTATAAAGTAGCAAAAGTGGTGAGTCAAAGTTTCTTGATAATAATAATAATTGACATTCAGATCAGAAATGGTTAGTAATCCATTCTTGAACATCATGGCAAGAAACACAACTTGTTAACTAATAGTATTTATTTTATGTTCACTCTGGTGCATTCAAGGTAAAGAAAGAGAAGGAGAGAGAGCATGAGGATGCCAACAGGGCAGGGAGGTGCAGGTGACATAGAGGTGAGTGAGAAAAGTAGCAAATATTGATGACCGATCTGATATCGCCATGTTGGTGTTTTTCCGACGACATCATACTTAATGTTGGCACAACTGAGGTTAGGTTTAGGCACATGTGTGTCTGACTTAAGGGTTAGGTCAAGGGTGAGGGGAAGGGGAATATTCTGTCTTTGGCCTAGGGTAGCCAGCTAACATGTCAGTTGCAATGATGGTCCTGGAGCAACATTAATTATGATTTTGTTGGAGCAACAACACAGCAATATCAGATTGTATGAATTTTTATGGTTAAGAGTCTTATAAATAGAAATCATTTTTTAAATGTTTTTCTGGGAGGACTCTCACACCCCTGGTCCCCTTGGTCCCCCCCCCCCCCAATGTTGACTCCATGGCTATGGCCTTGATTTAAATTACAGTGAGGGGCAAAAAGTATTTGATCCCATGCTGATTTTGTATGCTTGCCCACTGACAAAAAATACAAGTCTATCATTTTAATGGTAGGTTTATTTGAACAGTAAGAGACAGAATAACCACAAAAAAATCCAGAAAAAGGCATGTAAAAAAATTTATGAATTGATTTGCATTTGAATGAGTGAAATAAGTATTCAAAACCCTCTTTAAAACATGACTTATTACTTGGTGGAAAAACCCTTGTTGGCACTCAAAGGTCAATCATTTCTTGTAGTTGGCCACCAGTTTTGCACACATCTCAGGAGGGATTTTTTCCCAATCCTCTTTGCAGATTCATTAAGGTTTCGAGGCTGATGTCTGGCAACTCGAAACCTCAGCTCCCTCCACAGATTTTCTATGGAATTAAGGTCTGGAGACTGGCGAGTCTGGAGACTGCTTTAATACCCATCCACGATTCATTTTCAATGCCCTGGTTGAGGGAAGGAGTTTCCAAATACTTATTTCCCTCATTAAAATGAAAAATTATAGACAGATCATTTCAAAATCAGCAAGGGATCAAATACTTTTCCCCATTAGTGTATGAGTTTTGTATTTGTTTATTTTGTTTGCTGTCCTGTTTGTCAAAATATTGTAATATTAAGGAAACTTTTATTATACTTGGAAATACATTTTTTGTATTTAGAGTTCACTATGGTGACAGCCAGATAACACTTTGGAACCTTCTTTTCTATAAGAGCATACATATTTTGTAGTTTTTTCTTTATTACAGTCCCCTCCAAAAGTATTGGGGCAAATTCCTTTGTTTTTGTTGTTCACTGAAGACATTTGCGATTACGATCACAAGATAGAATGAGACCGGAGTTCAGAATTTCACCTTTCATCTAGATGTGTTAAACAACTTAGGACATACCACCCTTTGTTTGAACCCACCCATTTTTCAAGTGAGCTAAATTATTGTGACTGACAGATGTTTCTTGTTGCCCAGGTGTTGCCTTTTAGGCTGATTTTTCAAACATTAAATAGCTCTGCATGACCAGTCTAAGTATCCATCCTTGGTTTAAATCTATAAAGATTACATTTCATGTTAAAGAGGATAAACCAATATGAAGACAAGAGAGCTGTCTATGGGAGAAAAGCAAGCCATTGTCAAGCTGAAATAAGAAGGAAAATTGATCAGATCCATTGGACAAACATTGGGCATAGCAAGCACAACAATATGGTATGTCCTGAAAAAGAAACTACTGGTGTAATGAGCAACAGACATCGAACAGGTCGACCAAGGAAAACAACAGTAGTTGATGACAGAAATATCGTAAGAGCTGTGAAGAAACCCCCCAAATATCAGTAAGTGACATCACCCGTGAACTCCACAGTACAGGGGTAAAGGTATCACAATCCACTGCTCGAAGAACACTCAGAAATATAGAGGCCACACCACAAGATGCAAAACACTCATCAACAGTGAGTTCAGTGACCAACAAAAACAAAGGAATTTGCCTTGCCATTCCAATACTTTTGGAGAGGACTGTATCTATCAAGTCTGGAACTTGCAGTCACTGTACCTCAAGAATTTCTAATTAATCAGTTTGATGGTGCACACCACCTGGCAGGGATGGAGATATCTGTACATGACAGAAAAGCCCATCTGGCACTAAGAAAAAAATACAATAAACCGTTTCTATGGAACTTCTTGATCTCAATTTGCATAAAAGAATATGCATGATGTGGATGATGTTGTCAAGCAAAAACATTGTCATATGCAAATCATGCATTTTTTGAGTTTTCTACCAAAATGTAGCTTTGTCAAGAATGTATTATCAAAATTAATGCAAATGCTTTATTTTGACGATATATCTTTAAGACATTTGTTGCATATACAGTCCCAGTCACTTAACCACGGTCAAACGCTGTGTCCAGACAATCCATGATGCGTTATGCCTAAGAACACACCTTAGCCATTATATATTGGCCTTATTGCTTACATATAGCAAATTGAAAGCGTGTTTTGATAACAACCAAAGAAAATTAGGCCATGGTCGCTCATGATGTTTCCTTATGATTCCCTCATGATAATGATCCCATACAGTTTTTTTGAACACCAAGCTGATATCAGTTGCCTTCAAATGCCATCCCAATCACCAGATCTGAACATTGAATCATTGAAGCTTTATGAGAAGTTCTGGAGCATAGAATTAAAAGTAGTTTTCTAAAGCATGATTACAATGACATTATACAGTAGTTTCATCATTACATTTGACAAAGAATCATTTAAATTCCCCATTTCATACATAGAAATAGCTACGATCATAAGTGAGTATATTTATTAACAGTGGTGGTAGGTCCCTTCATAAAGAACAAAGTTACCATCCCTCTTTGAATACAACTTTTGTGCTAGTTGAATTCTAAATTAAGAAAAAGGAACGCTTTTGCAATGTTCTAAAGAAAAAGTTATATGACAATAGTAATAGTTTGACTGTATAACTATATGTCAAATTTATAGTGTTTGACTGACAAACGTTAAAATGTTTGACACAAAGAATCCAAACAAGATGACCTTGCAACAGTTCTGGACTTGTTCTGACAAACATTTACTGTACATGTGCAGTTTGCCCAACAAACGTCTCAGTTTGAATTCCTGTCTGTTCCAGATTCAGCACGCTCTCCCTATTCAATTGCAAGCAGCTACGATGAAGTGTGTGGAATCTGTGATATCCTTTGTATATGGAGTGCCAGCTCAAATTCCCTGGTCTAAAAATAATCAATATGCTCTAAATCAGTGCACAGTAACCCCACTTTTCACTGATGTGGTATGACATTAAGAGCCTAGAGTTTTTTTTACCTCCATATTATATATGTAATGATTATAAAATATTGGAGCTGTGATTAAAATGATCATAATTTAATTTTTCAAGTAACACATGCGCTACTCAGTTAAAAGAAAATATGTTTAGAGACCCATTTAAGGATGCACCAATTAATCTTGAGTAAATACAGCAAAAAATGCATAGCCAACGCCTCTGGGTGGAAAGATGACCTTTAAAGCTAAACTATCATATACATTCAAAAAGACAATGTATTAACTTGCAAACAGCAACCATTTTTGTAAATAGGACATGCTTGTTTGACATTGCAGGAATTTATTAAGAATGTTCTTTTCTGTAACCATCCTTCCCATAACCTCTGATTTTATTTTGAGAGTGATAGGTTCTAGGGTTGATAAACAGATTTTCTCTGTTCAATGCACGTTATAGATGTACTGTAAATAAATGGTTTTGAAGGGCTTAGTTATTGTATTTGTGTATTCTTATCAGCATTTTGTTAATCATTTAACTTACTTTGTATACTAGCCAGATGTTTTAGAAATGTTGATCAATTTGTAGTAGTCTATTTGTAGGGTCTTTAAAATGTGTAGCTATTATGTCTTTGTATGTTGCTAGGGATTTTTCTAGTTGATTAATAATTCTGAAAGTAATAACAACTAAAAAATTATTTAGCAGTGAATCAGAACCACTTCCTATTGGTCACATAGAGATCTAAGTCTATGATGTCAATCAATTGGGTACTGCACAGTCATGTTTATTTTGAAGGCTTTATTGTTAAAGTATAAAAACACATTTTAAGCAATTGTCTCTCCCTTAAAAAATACATTATATGATAAAGTAAATGGTTAGAATCTGTCAAGGCCTTCAGAGCCGTAGCAATTTTATTATTTCTAGTTTTCATCATGCCTATTTGGATTAATCAGAATTTAGCAAATTCAATGCCTAAAAACGAACAGTGATTTGAAACCCCTGCGTTAGAATCCACTGTTTATAGCAGTGAGGAGCTTAAAAGGGTTTGGTTCCAATACAGTTGCACAGCCTCTTGTGGTGTGAGAATGTGAGTCCGTTACTTTATTAAAATTGTATTCAAATACTGGGGGACTGAGAATCTTGCAGGCCAATCCCACATAAGCCGAATAATTCTTTTATCAATTGTTAGCCAGTAAACGTCTCTGAGTTGAGTCGGGCTAAGATTCGAATGTGGGCTAAGATTCAGTATAGACCTTGACATATCATTCTGTACTGTTTGTTGTTTGTCCTCAATAAACTTTGGATGGTTCCTATAATATGAACAGCAAGCTAACTAATAGTGTGGTTCTACTAACGCTGTTGCATATATTTTCAAGG
>JACXGJ010001430.1:60951-84350 GCA_016801105.1 Esox niger | reverse complement strand
TATGTGTGATGTGTGGGTGTGGTTACACCTCTGCTTTATGTGTGATGTGGGTGTGTGGTTACACCTCTGCCTTATGGGTGATGTGTGGGTGTGGTTACACCTCGGCCTTAGGTGTGATTTGTGTGTGTGGTTACACATCTGCCTTAGGTGTGATTTGTGTGTGTGGTTACACATCTGCCTTAGGTGTGATTTGTGTGTGTGGTTACACCTCTGCCTTAGGTGTGATGTGTGGGTGTGGTTACACCTCTGCCTTATGTGTGATGTGTGTGTGTGGTTACACCTCTGCCTTATGGGTGAGGTGTGTGTGTGTGGTTACACCTCTGCCTTATGGGTGATGTGTGGGTGTGGTTACACCTCTGCCTTAGGTGTGATGTGTGTGTGTGGTTACACATCTGCCTTATGTGTGATGTGTGGGAGTGGTTACTTGAGTGACTGTCCAGAGGCCACAGAAGTGATCATGTGCATCAATCGGGAAAAACGGTAGTGCTTCCGGTAATAATGAGAAAGCTGTGAGGATTTAAGCTAACAATACTAATTCTCCTGCCACTACTACCTGGTGGCATATATGCTGTTACATCCTGTTCTACATTTACGTAACCTGTGCCCTCTCAACTACATCTGCAGTAACATTTCCAACAATAATACTTTCACATTCATTTGTAGTCCTACTTAAGATTACAGGAACCGCAATGAGACGGCATAATGCTACTCACACAGAACAGGTAGCAATGTATCACATACAGGGTACTATATATACTTAATCTACAACATATTCTAATATGTGGGCTATTTTGAAATAGCAACAGTTTCAGAAATTGTTAACACAGGCACCCCAGAAAAGATGCATAGCTGGGCCTGATATAAGTAACAAGTATTTAAAACAGTAAAAGCCTAGTCTGTCAACATACACTTGTGTGCTGGACACATTAAAGCTGCTGCACATTGAGTTAAGTCAGAATAGCTGTTAGCAAAACTGTACATCTCAAAACAGTGGTTGTCCCATGGAGAAGGGAAAGAAAGATTGAGAAAGTGTGTTCTTGATAATAAAGACTTGATAAAACACAAAAAACTAAACATTGAAAATCTACAACTAAGTTCATGTGTTGTAAAATTGCCTACCAAAAATATGTATTCTGATAAATGCTACATTATGGAGAATTGCAGTAAATTAGCATATTTGTTTTAACTTTGCTGCTTTGCTTGTGCAATTATTTGTTGTAACCTAGGTCATAGACAAGCAGTGTAAATTAGAAGACTACTTTTTTTTTAAAGGAAATGCTCTTTGCCTAATGTCTCTTGTTTTATAGTTTTCATACTTTAAACTGAGCTGTTAATTACAATTCTACATTTTTGCATCCTGAAAACAACTGACCTGTGCTTTTTTCTTTCTTTTACCCAGTTCATGGGGCTAAGAATCCTCAGAATTGCCAATTAATAACAGCTGCTTTTATGAAAAAATAAATCCCTAGTGGGCAATGTTCATTCAACCTTCAAAGCATCCTGAATATACAGTACCTGACTTTATTTTAATTTCCCCCTGGTCACAGGCCATAGGGCCCCAGGAGTACTCAGGATTGATCAATTAACATCTGCTTTTAGAAAAAAATATTCCTGGTGGGAGTTTCCCTTTAAAACTGTAACAATTTGACCCTTGAAATGGAACCATAACTTTCTTTACAAACAAGTATTATTACTGTACATGATACATATTTCAGCTACTGGGACATGACTGCTGGCAACAACAATGCATTGCATTTCCTTCTCTCTGAATGTGTTACCTTGCATTAAATTCTCTGTTAAACTACTGTAATGCATTCACTTTGGAAATCTTTGAAAAGCAGTAACACTCAGACACGAGTACAAAGTGCATTCTAGAGAGTTCAGTGACGACAGTCACCCCTTCACAATATCGATAGGATGAATATTCATAAACATATTGTACATGGTGGCCATGTGTCCACTACTAAGTATGGTCATCATTTAAAGTTTTATTTGAATTATTTACTTGCTGAACTTGCTATGCCGAATGGGATGTGCAGATCACATGCACAGGCTGGTTGTCGATAAATGTCAAAGAAAGAAATTAGACTGGTTTAAGATAATTTCATTTCAAACTTCAACATCACTCTTCAACTTTATGAGTGACAAGACTTCAGTACATTCCTTTGCAAAATGCGTGTAACATACCATATACAATATCCATTCCACCAGTTGCATACTTCCATTGGGTCCCTATTGACCCCCTATTCCCTATTTGTCACAGGTCTTCCATAGTGGCTCAGTAAATGTAGTGCACTTCAGGGAATAGGGCTCTTTTTGATACACAGGCTGACACTATTTCCTGCAACCAATTAGAGGATATATTAGGCAATTTTTTCTACTGCTAGATCTGCATTATGTAAGACAGGAGATGGGGATGTCAGTCATTAATAAGGACTCAATGTGAGCTGTCAGCAGCATTGTCATGCTTGTCAAATCACCAATCACTGTACTCTGTACCCTCTGTCTGTCTTCCAAGTGGCACCCTATTACTGACAGTGCGCTACTTCCAAAAAAGTGTACTCTACAGGGAATAGGGTCCCATTTGTGACTGAGTTTCTGTCTATCCAGTTATCAGCCAGAAGATCACACACTGACCCACCTGCCGAGTCTTGATGGGTATAAAGGTGACCCCATTGAGACTGTAGGTGTCTGTCAGGAAGGAGGTGATCTCATTTTTCATTGTTTTAAACCCATTAATTAGCTATCCTAACCTTGACTTTGAGAACTTCTACGACTGCGCTTTTGGTTTCGTGATGAAACGAGAGCGGCTCATCTAGTTTAAAGTGAGGAGAATATGCAAACACCACTCAACTCCAAACAGAAAACAGTTGAATTGCAGCCAAAACGCTTAAAAACACAATTTATTTTTCCCAGTCTCTGTGACATTAAATCCATGTACAATACAGTATGCCTGGTGAGTAACATGAAATGTTTGCAGTGTGTGAATTGGTTTTACGTCACATCACTTTGGATGTCCCAACATAACACCTGGATACCAACTGTCTGTACACTTAATTGCAATAGATTTTCATTTTTATCATTTCCTTTTATTTTGATAGCATTTCTTGTTGCTTGACTTAACAACATTACAGTATGTACATTTTGACTGTCTAAACCTTCCCAGCCACTGACTGAATAGAGAAATGGAAAGGTGTTTTGTTATTGTAAATTTGTAGTTATTTGTATTGTATTGTTAGTACAGTCATAAAATGTTGTCGTAAATACAATGCCTTAAAGAAGTACTTGAAACACTTCTATACACTTCTACTCAGTAAGGTCAGGAATGGATTGGTAATAAAACAACCAAGACTTGCAACTAATCAGGGGGTTGAACAAAAATATCATACAAACATTTAGGAATTGCTACCATTTTCATGCACAGTTCCCTTATATCAGGGTGCTCTAAAGTAATTGGACAAATGAACAAAATCATGAATAAAATGTAAATGTCAAATTCTTTGTCAAGAATCATTTGCAGTCACTGACTGCTTGAAGTCTGTAATGCATGGACATCATCAAACACTGGGTTTCTCCTTTGTGATGCTTTTTCAAGTATTTACTGCAGCTGTCTTCAGTGTTTGTTTTCATGGGTCTTTCTGCCTTAAGATTTGCCTTCAGGAAGTGAAATGAATGCTCGATCTGGTTGAGATCATGTGATTGACTCAGCCATTGCAGAATATTTCACTTCTTGCCTATAAACCCTTGGGTTTCTTCACAGTATATTTTGGGTCATTGTTCATCTGTAAAATGAAGCGCCATCCTATCAACTTCACTGAATTTGACTGAATTCCTGCAGAAAGTACATCTCTGTACACTCTACACATTACGCTTCTGTCTTCTGTCACATTGTCAATAAACACTAGTGGCCCAGTGCCATGGGAAGCCATGAATTCCCATGCCATCACATTGCATCCACTGTGTTTTACAGATGTATGCTTTGGATCATGAGTCGTTCCAAGCCTTCTGCATACTTTTTTCTTCCCATCATTATGGTTGAGTTTAATCTTAGTTTTATCAGTCCTAAGAATGCTGTTCCAGATCTGGGCTGGCTTTCTTAGAGGTTTTTGGCAAAGTCTATTGTGGCCTTTCTATTCATGAGGCCTATAAATGGTTTGTACCTTGTGGAGAACCCACTAAATTTGCTCTTGTGAAGTCTTCTCTTTACTGTAGACTTGAATAATGATACAATATGCATACCTCCTGGACAGTGTTCTTTACTTGGCTGGTTGTGAAGTAGATTTTCTTTACCATGGAAAGGATCCTACGATCATCCAACATTGTTGTCTTCCATGGATGTCTGTTGATTTGGCCACTATCTCCCTAATGGATTTTTTTATATTGCAGCCTAAGGTCGGCCCGTTTCACTTGCATTGAGAGCTCATTCGACCACATGTTGTGGGTTCACAGCAACAGCTTCTAAATGCGAATGCCATTCCTGGAATCAACGTCAGACTATTTTACCTGCTTAATTGAGGAAGAAATCACTTAGGAATAGCTCACACCTGTCCATGAAAAAGCTTTTGAGTAAACTTTCTAATTTATTTTGGTCCCCTGAAAAGTGGTGCAACATATTAAACCATTCCATCAATTTGGATGTGAATACCCTTAAATTAGAGCTGAGAGACTTTTAGCCTATATTCATTATTTTACTGTAACTTTAATATATTTTGGAAAACAAAACTTGTGTAATTGTCAAATTATTTCCGGACCTAACTATATGTCAGTTATTCTGTTCTTGACTAGGCATGTGCAAAAATATGTAAATTCAATATATCACCGGGTCAAATCCTGATGTTTCAACTCTTAATGCTGATAAAATCATTACAACATTAACTACATCATGACTAATTACTTCAGATAGTTATTCCATTTGTTAAACAAATAGCTAAACGCCCTAATGTATCCACTCAGTGGGATGGACATACATACTGAGAATGCTCAAATGTAATTTAAATTATATTTGTAGCGATGTTTCCCAGTACATTTCAAACAAAATGGTAACTTTGTCCCCAGATTATTACACACAGTTCATTTTGACAGAGGTCTGAAGAACAAGATTAAAAAGAGACAGGCAGCATTCAAGCTCTTTCAGTTTTTTTTATTCCATACACCACAGGCAAGTTAGCGAAATTAGCTAAATTTCAATTTGTAACAATTTTTGGGATTCATTTTGGATTTAAAGGGTTAATGAATAAATATTTTGTTCCATCATAATGTGTCTTCATTTATACTTTCTTTCTGTGATAATATTGAATTGGGAACCAGTAAAATTGATACAAATGAGCAAAACAAATCTGCCCACGCTTATTCCTTGATAAAAAATTGTTTTTCCTTTGGAATGTTTTTGATGTTTTTAGTGTAAAATCAAGCTGACAAAAAACTATATAAAAAATGTCATAGAATTTTTGCTCATCTTTGTTGAGGTGGCCAATTAATCTAAAGGACACTAGCTCCCCCATTTTCAGGACACCAGAAGCTCTGGGGCAGGTGACAGGTGTTTCTTGGTTTCTTGTTAGTAAGGTGTGTTCCTTGCATCATTTGTACAGGCATAAGAAAGCTGTCATTGTCTAATCTTGATTCTAGGCCATGCAGTTTTCTTTTGGTGTCTGTCAACATGAGGACCAAAATGTGTCAGTGAAAGTGAAGGAAGCCATTATCAATCCAAAACAGCCAAAACCTTAAGCTTACAATAGTTTGGGATCATCATTAAAAACGAGGTTGGCTTGGAAGTGTCAACCACTACCATCCATACAAGACTTATATATACAAGACAGCAGAACTACACAGGCTGCACTGAAAGGTGAAAACCACTAGTTAACTTTAACAACAGGATGGACAGGTAACAGTACCTAAGAGCCTAAGGTATTGAGGCAGCAGAGTGAATTCTGAAGTGTACCAAAACATCTTGTGTGCCGAAGTACAAGAAAATGCAACCAAACTCCATTGATGCTTTTCCATTATACAGCAAGAAAATTGCCTTAATCATAGTGCCATGGCAGAAAGTATTTCATGGCCAAAAAGTGTGAAGTTGGAAATTGTATTTTTAGTCATTCTTCAGATTTAAAATCAACATGACATGGACTTTAGTATTTGCTTGCGATGAGACTTAAATCAAAAGGACTTCAAATCAAACAACAAATGATGATGCCTTCAATACATGCCTGACAGAGGCATGGAAGAGAAGACTCCCAGGGTCTGGTGAAGTCAATGGCTTGTCAAAAATTGCATTCTAAAGATATGGAAACAAATTTGGACACACAGTTAGATCTGGAAATATTCGGACACTGACACAAGTTTTGTTATTTTGTCTGTTTTCCGAAATATATTCAAGTTACAGTTAAATAATGAATATTGTCTTAAAGTGCACTCTCTCAGCTCTAATTTAAGGGTATTCACATCCAAATTAGAGGAATGGTATAACTCTTTATTATGTAGCCCCTTTTTTTTCAGGGAACCAAATGTAATTCAGAGTTTACTCAAATGCTGTTTCCTGGACGGTTGTGGACTATTGGTTCATTATTTCTTCATCAATTTAGCAGAGTAAAGGTCTGGAGTTGATTCCTGGTATGGCATTCACATTTGGAAGCTGTTGCTGTGAACCCACAAAATGCAGTCAAATGGGCTCTCAGTGCAAGTGAAAGAGGCCATCCTTAGTCTGCAAAATGAGAAAAAATCCATCAGAGAGATAGCAGAAACATTAGTGACCAAATCAACAGTTTGTTACAATCTGGGGGGAAAAAGAACACACTGGTGACCTCTGCAACACAAAAAAGCCTGGCAGTGTGATGGCATGGGCATGCATGGCTTCCAATGGCACTAGTGTATATTGATGATGTGGCAGAAGACAGAAGCGTCGAGTGTGTAGAGTGTCTAGAGATATATTTTCTGCTCAGATTCAGACAGATTCTGCGAAGTTGATAGGATGGTGCTTCATTTTACAGATGGACCATTACCTAAAACATTTTTAAGCAAGAATTGCAATATTCTGCAAACAAACAACAACTGAAGACAGCTGCAGTAAAGACCTGGCAAAGCATCACAAAGGAGGAAACCAAACATTTGGTGATGTCCATGTTTTCCAGACTCAATCAGTCATTGCTTAAAGAGGATTCCCAACAAAGTTTTGAACTTTCAAATTTGATTTATGATTGTGTTCATTTGCCTAATCACATATGAGACCCTGAAATAAGGATGCTGTTTATGAAAATGGTTGCAACTCGTAAACGTTCCATTACATATATTTGTTCAACCCCTTGATGTAAAGCTGAAAGTCTGCACTTTTTGCATCTCGGTTGTTTCATTTCAGATCCATTGTGGTGGCGTACTGAGCCAAAAGAATTGTGTTAGTGTCAAAATATTTCTAGAACTAACGGTAGATAAGAGTCATGGATGTGAACATCTCTGTAAATGTTTGAACATCTACACCATCAAATCAACTGACATTGAGAAAATCTAAAGACTGTTAAGCTAAAATTACTAAATAACATGGTAAGCAAGGCAAACTGCTTCACCCATTGAGGTACCAGGACAGAGAAAGGTGTTAACTGCATGGATTGGAAATTGACCGAAGAGGCAGAACGGCCAAGAAGCGAGATAAGGTCAAATTAAAAACCTGGTTCATATTTTAGGATTGGAGCATTGCCTGAAGGTAGGGAGAAGTTGCTCCTTTAGCAAGAACCATAGCCTTGATCAGATTCAAGCTTGAACTGGAATCCTTTGCACTGTGCATAGAAGCAGGGTGACATGGGATAACTTGGGAAGGTTGAACACCACGCAGGTCGCTGCATTCTGTATGAGTTGCAGGGGTAATGCAACAAATGAATTTAATATATAGAGTTTAATATATAAGGAGAGTATTACAATTACCACACAAGCATCAAAGAAAAAAGTTCTCAGGAGATTCAAAATGTTTGCAAGAGCAAAGATGCAGGCAGAGGGAGGAAAAAACTAAGAGAGCTTCCCTGAATCCTGTTCTGGTTTCTATGCTAAAACTAAACCTGACATAAGGATAACAAAACGTTTCCTGAATAAAAGACCCCTGATCAATTTGGGACACATTTTGATCTGTACTAACACCATCTCTTAAGTGTGTTATCTCGGGAAGCAAGCAAGCAAGCAAGCTAGGCAATAACAAGCAAACATTTAGTCCCTGCATTTGCACCTAAAGAAACATTCCAAATGTTGCTTACTAGGACAGAAATTAAGTACATGTGTATACATATACACATGAATAATGAAGAATCATTGAATATGTAAAAACAGAATTATAATTTTTGGGTTCCTTCAAGAATGACGTGTCCTCTAGGTTTATGCCAATGTTCTTTGCACTCTGGTGGGAGGACACTGCTATTCAGCAGTGATGGCCTCGAATGAAGAGCAGCTCAGTCTTGTCAACGTAAAGCTTGTGGGCCAAGGGCCATCTGGAGAGGCATGCATTCGATGTGTGTTGTCATGTGGGGGATTGGGGGAAAAAATAATAAAAGCTGAGTTTCATCTGCATAGCTGTGATAGGAAAGACATCAAGATAGGCCAGAGCCAAGAGACCTGGTGTATTGAGAAAAGAGGAAAGGCCAAGAACAGAGCCTTGGAGAACCTATGTAGTAAGAGGCTGCACAGCAGACCCAGGTCTTCTCCACATCACCAGGTAGAAGCAGCCTGCCAGCTAGGAAGCAATCCAAGTGTGCGCAGAGATGCCTGAGATGCCCAAATCAGAGAGGATGGAAATGGTTCAGTTTTGAAGGCAAAGGATAGATCAAGGACAATGAGAACAAAGGAGAAGGAGCTACTTTGGGCTGTGAAAGGTTTTCCTAACCCATTGTTTGGAACATAGTCAAAAGAAGAAAAGTATGCTTCACTGTCCCAACATTTCCATAGCACAAGGTGAATTTGCTGAGAAAAATATCAGCCAGTACACACATTTCAGGGATGAAGTTGACTTCCAGGCTATATTATTAACCAGTTAAACCTGAACAACCAAAGTAACTGTCATAGTTCTGGTTTGAGGACAGATTGGCAGAGGCAGAACGGCGGTTGGAGTAATCCATGTTTTAAAAAGAAAGAAAACAAACAAACAAACATACATAAAGCAGCCACTAAGACTGGGTACTATAGCCTACGGCTAACAACCAAAATAAACCACATTACTGTGCCAAACCATTCAACATAAATAGGTTCCCCAATTGGAGGCAATAACGAACACCTGCCTCCAATTGGGGTGACCAAAGCACATAGAGGTGCCTAGAGGCACCTCTTCTGGCCATGTCCTGACTATGGCCCCAGCCAGCGCAAAGATGGCTAGGGGCATAGCCAGGACGTGACAGTAACGCTGGAATTACGGAGAGAAATCTCGTTATACCGGAATATGAAGGTATACTGTATGGCACAGAGTATATGCTACATGACCTGCTTAAAAGGAGAGCTCTGAAGCTATACTAATTCAGGGCACAGTAATGAATCTTCAAGACTGGCTTACATGCATGATTATTATGTTCATTTTATTATCACACTTTCTGCACTCTGAACTCACCTTCAACCCAAAGGTTTCAAGGTTTCAACAGGTGCTGCCTTGGCATCAACTGAGAATGGCCTTGATCAGGAATTTCCATTCCTATACTCAGACTTTTGAAATGTTTTGGTTTTAACCCTGAACTGGCACACCTGATTTATTTAGTTAACTAATAATCAAGCATTTGAATAAATTAATCTTGTGTCCACGTTAAGGGCTAAATCAAATATGTGAAATGTCTGGAGAGGTCCAGGTGAGATTTGAGAAACCCTGGCTCAGCTCAATGTCAATTATTTTAAACAGGGCTGGCTATAAGGCTATGCATGTCAGAACAGGCAGTAAAGGCTGTTGTCTGGCAGAGGGGAGGATGTTTTAGGATTATACAGGGTCCTCAGGGCTGAACTGGGTGGGAAAGCAGTGCAGCTTTCCTGTTGAAACAGAAAAGGCTGCTGGTTGACTTGATATGAAACTATGCAATATAGGTTTTAGTACTGATGCTGAGTCAAGCCGTAGTTGCTAATTGCTGTATGACATGTTTAAATGATGCTACAGCTGCTACGGTGATGAATGGAGTGAATATAGATTTTTGGTGCTCTCTGAATAGTATAGTCGAGAATTGAGAATTGATAATAAATATAAAATAATTGAAAATGACTCAAGTAAAAGTAAGTTGCCCCGTTAAATCCTATTTGTGTCGAAGTTTTAAATTTAAATGTAACTATTCCTAAGTATGAAATATATTATAATTGAATTAATTACATTTTCTCTACGTCTAGCAAAACCACAAGATTTATTTCAATTATAATTTCTGGATAGACAGGCAACAACTTCAACACTACAAAACAATTTCCTAGGAAGTATTCATGTTTTGAGTCCACCGGATCAGAGCCAGTAGGGATGACCACTGATGTTGTCTTAATATGTGTGTGAAGTCAAAGTGCTCTACAAAACAACTTACATTTAGGGCTAAGACTTATGAGAACATGAGACTTACTGTTGTGTGCTATTGCATTACTTTTGGGGAAGTATTATCATACCATCCACAGCAATAGTAAACTCTATGAGAAACTGGGAACTAAGTATAATGGAAACTTTAACCATTAATGAGGGGACCACAGACTGTTGAATTCTGAGCCGAGATTTAGTGCAGGCATTCACTCTCATTGACAGCTCCCTCATAATTGGTTTGTGAGTCTTTAGATACTCCTGTGTCATACTGGAATGTCCAGCCTGACCTGGTTTATGGGCAGAGACAGAAGCACAATAAACAACAACATGTGCATTCAATGGCTCTCTGGCGGCCAGTCTAGGGTTTTCCGCAAGAGGCCTAAAGATGCCAGGCCTCCCGCTGACAATGGAAAAGTAGAGATAATCCCCTAAATGACAAAAATAGGATTTCTAGATATTTTTCTTTGACTTCATAACACTGCATTTTAGTGTTTTATAATGGCATAGGAGCACAGTAAATTAACATGAACCTTTCATTCATCCTTTGACCCTCAACACCTCTGCCTCTCGCTTTGCCATACCGTAGGCTTAGCTGAATGGCCACCTCTGTGGCAGGGTGACGGCAGTTCTTTCACACATTCCACATGATAAAACGTGCCATTTCACTGTGAGGCAGAAAGTGATTGTGGTTAACGACAGTAACATGCGGATGTTAATAAACCTTTCATACAAGTTCAATCAGTAATTATCATATTTTTCTCTCGATAATGAAGTACCACTTGAAGCTTGCGCTGCTACACTGTATGTTGTTTACATAATGCGTTGGCTGACGGGCACCAGACATGAGTGTATTACACATTTTGCAAGGTGTATATTGCATGGAGGTCACCAAGACAGGTCGACAACCACAGTGGGTGGTGCAGGCTCTGTAATCCCAGCTGGCAGGTTGCTGTGTCGTTCCTGGCTGCATTCCTTTACATAAACGAATATGTACAATATGTGTCTCAAACTGCCACCTCATATAGTGCAGTAATTTCCACCAGGGTCCGGAGCACTACAGCAGTCTATGGAATGAGGGTCAATTTTGTATGCACCTATGGTTTTTAATTTTTTTCCTGGTAGGGGGCATAATAATATGGCTTAATGATTTTTGATATTTCATTACTTTCCCATTGAAAAGTGTCAGGCAGTTACTGTGTTTGTGTCTTTAGAGAACTGAGAGCTACCTTGCAATCTGTCTTCCCTTTGCCACCACCACTTCTGGTAGGTGATATCAGTCTACTCCAGAGAACCATTCATGGGTGATGGCAGGTGGCCTAGCAGTCTTAGAGCATTTAGCCAGAAATGAAAACTTAGCTTGATTAAATTCTAAAGCTGGCCATGTGGAGAACAAAAGAATTGTACTGCCACTGAGCAAGGCATTTAACCCGAATTACTCCCACTGTGGCAGCACTCCCAGGTCTCCTGTTTGGGTTTGGTTGAAAACAGAAGTTATATTTTAATTGCGGTTAGTTTGCAGTTGGCTACTTCAAAGTAAATAAAAATGTATATATATACGAAATTAAGAAACCACTGCAAAATGATCAGTTTCTCTGGTTTTACTATTCATACAGTGGGGAGAACAAGTATTTGATACACTGCTGATCTTGTCGTTTTTCATACTTACAAAGCGTGTAGAGGTCTGTAATTTTTTCCATTGGTACACTTCAACTGTGAGAGACAGAATCTAAAACAAAAATCAAGAAAATCACATTGTATGATTTACAAATAGTTAATTAGCATTTTATTGCATGACATGAGTATTTGATCACCTACTGCCAGTAAGAATTCCAGCTCTCCCAGACCTGTTAGTTTTTCTTTAAGAAACCCTGCTGTTTTCCAGCATGACAACGACCCGAAACACACAGCCAGGGCAACTAAGGAGTGGCTCCATAAGAAGCATCTCAAGGTCCTGGAGTAGCCTAGCCAGTCTCCAGACCTGAACCCAATAGAAAATATTTGGAGGGAGCTGAAAGTCCGTAATCCCCAGCGACAGCCCCGAAACTTGAAGGATCTGGTGAAGGTCTGTATGGAGGAGTGGGCCAAAATCCCTGCTGCACTGTGTGTGCAAACCTGGTCAAGAACTACAGGAAACATACGATCTCTGTAATTGCAAACAAATGTTTCTGTACTAAATATAAGTTCTGCTTTTCTCATGTATCAAATACTTATGTCATGCAATAAAATGCAAATATATTATTTAAAAATCATACAATGTGATTTTCTGGATTTAAGTTTTAGATTCCGTCTCTCACATTTGAATGCTTTGTAAGTAGAAAAACCTGCAAAATCAGCAGTGTATCAAATACTTGTTCTCCCCACTGTAGGTATGTGTTTGAATAAAATGAAAATGTTTGTTTTATTCTATATGCTAATAACAAAAATAGATAAAATGTTATCATTAAGAGTATGTATATTTTCAAAATAACAACTGGTCAAAATTACAAAATAAATATGCCACAAAATAGTAATATTTTAACAGAGGAAGAGTTCAGAAATGAATTTTTGGTGGAATAACACAGATTTTTTATCAGAGCTTCATGTTTCTTGGCATGCTCTCCACCAGTCTATCACATTGCTGTTGGGTGACAATTTCATGTAGCTTGGCTTTGTTTGATGGCTTGTGACCATCTATCTTTCTCTTGATTAAATTCCAGAGGTTTTCTAGGTCTGGAGATTTGGCTGGACATGGCAGGGTCTTGATCTGGTAGTCCTCCATCCACACCTTGATTGACTTGGTTTTGTAGCATGGAGCATTGTCCTGCTGGAACAAGAAACCAGGCAAGCCTAGTTCAGCTGGCCCTCGATAGAAAGTGTTGCCTCTTGAGTTTCAAACCAAGGTAGGCCATGTGGAAAGCTGGGTTGTTAACCATTACACAATAGAGCTGTACATTTGATGTCTGTCAGTATAGCCTCTTGTATCGACCCTGAACAAATCATCTTTTGCCACTGGCCATTTTAACAGCTAATTGGCCATTCGTGAATGATACTGATACAGTTAAACTGACTCAAGTGTCTTACTATGTTTACCTCCAACAAAAATAGCGTCTATGAACTATATGGCGTTTGCCACTCGCTGACTAAATAATGTATTTACCAGTAATAGGTGTCGTGAAATATCAACCACTCTTTTCTAAAACGAATGCACTTTGACTCAGGACTTTGTGAATCCAATAGGTTTGATTGAAAATCATACAGGAATGACAGACATTAAAGCCAGGTCCTTCTGCAGATACATCTCCACAGTTCTGATTCCGGAGCATGACTTTTATACAGAACTTTCACACATCACGCCATCTGACTATTCATCTGTTGGGAAACCCCCCGGGTGGTGTGCGCCTCTTCTACCTCCCTGAATGCTCGTAATTATAAAATCCCCCACATAGGCTTTACCAGTATCTGCTTACTTACTGGAATAGAAGAATTGAGCGATTGCTAGTGAGTCGGCCAAAGCTGTTTCGTTTCATGGCATAAGAAAAAAAAATCTTTATTGGCATAACAACATACTTTTTTATTTAATTTGTGAATGACATTGATAGAATAACTCAATCAATAAAGGTGACAATAACTATTGTTTTCATCAAGTGAAAAAATGAGAGAATTGTAGAATCTACCAGGAATATTCACAATACTGTATAACGGTGGGTGTGTGACATTGTGGCTTGTAGGCCTCTCCAGGTTTCCGTCTAACCATTCGACAACCAGTTGTTGGGCAAAGCTGAAAATGTTACTCGTCAGAGAAGATGATCTTACTCCATTCCTCTACGATCCAATCCATATGGTTTTTGTTAACTTCAGCCTGGCTCATCTTTGCTACTCACTGATGAAGGGCTTTTTTTCTAGCTCTGCACCACTTAAGCCCGGCCCCTAGGAGCTTGTTTCGAACTGTCCTCATCGTGCACTTCACCCCAGTTGCTGTTTGCCATTCTTTTTGTAGGTCACTTGATGTCATCCTACGGTGGTTGAATGACATTCGAATGAGTTGATGTCATCTCGCTCAGTGGACAGTTGTTTTTCGCCCTCTGCCAGTCCGTAGCTTTGTTGTCTGTTACCAATGTCTGTTGGTTGACCTTGTTCTTATGATCTGCGATCTTTGACATTTTCAGGATGGAAGAAACTTGAATGAAGCCAGAATTGAACCTTTCTTTTCCTCACCCAAAGCTTTCCTTTTCAAATCTTTTATCATGCTTAATAGGTACTACGTTTGAGGTGCTACTTGCACTGTTTTTGCCATCCAGCTGGTCCTATTGCAAGAGGATAGTGATGACCACAGCTCTGTTTTTTATACTTTTCCTCATCAAATTAGATTTGGTTCAGGTAATCACCTAATCAGTGCCTCATTAAGTAAAATTAGGTATGCCTGTGTTGGAATTTAACTTACACTGAAATGGCAGCCATACATGTATAGATGCTGATTTAAGAAAAATTAGGAGTGGTCTCTTAATTTTTTCTAGAGCTGTATATTTCCCCTGTCCAATCTGGTATTATTATGCATATGCGTCCTTTAACAACATCCTTCAAATGATGGCGATAATGATGCGTGTGAGCTGCGGGATTGGAGTCTTTGGAAATCTTTGAACCATTTATCTGACATTTCTGCGTCTGTGTACACTGCAGTTTCCCCTGGATGTCATTGGTATCTTGAAAGCAATATCCCCCCGCCAATTATGAATAATTCACCAGATATTATTCCAAAGGTCATCTTCTAGTAATTAGTAGCCTGCTGTTGACTAAACAGCCTCAAGGTACCTGATGGCCAGTTTAATTACAATTTGAAATGAGTGTACTGTTTGACAATCTCTATATGTTCGCCTGGTGCTCACACAGCCTGGAAGACACCTTGAGAACTAAGTAGGCTTATAATGTGAACAAACTTTGCTTGTTGGAATTCTGCCCCAAAATGGTTTAGTATATAGTGTGCTAATTTGCACCTGAGCCCATAGACATCAGCCCGAAAATGTTGAATAAAGATTGTAACTTGGGATGCATCGAATGCATTTAAAAATGTTCTGGACAGTGTACAACACATTGTTTTTGAGAATGTCACCAGTCTACATGAGCACATCTCTTTGTACGGTCCTCTTGAATATCTGGTTATGTTCGCCACCGGTTAAAATTCTACAATGTTGTAAACTGCAGCACTATCCTGTTCCCAAGGTCTCCTAACTTTTATTACACAGTGCTGTGACATCGACACAGATAAACCCTGTCCACACTTGCGCTCATTAAAACAGCTCCCTTCCCTAAGCTCTTGATTGAGAAATAATGCTAGATATCTTCCTTCATTAATCTTTATGATTAATATGACAACAGTATCAGAGCACTGAGCCAAATTGGCTCCAGGTACTGCGTTTGACACAGCGGCGCTACCTGTAACGTTACAGCTGTGGAAGAGATGCCAGTGCGGCATCCATGGCAAATCAAAGCTGTCACACACAGCAGGCTCGAATAATCAGGGAAGACAATGCCGAGTCTGTTAGCATTGTTCAGAGTAACAAAACAAGGGTTGGTTAGATTTGTAAGAGGTACACGTGGGACGTTATTTCTAGTTATTCTGGAGACAATACCATGCCCACTGAAGTAAACGGCATCTAACCCTGTTGGCGAATACCTCAACACTCCTTATCGTACTGTATACGTATGAACACATCTGAATTCCAAGCCACATATATAAAGATATAGGACCTCTACCTCTTGGGCAGCCATAAAGATTTGGATCTTCAGCCCTTACATTTACTGGCTCTGTAATCGATGTGTCTACCTACATTGAGAAAAATTGCAGGTAGACCCCAAGCCTGTGTTTGATACCCATGTCCTTGATTAAGAAGTTCTTACTGTCGAAGATATGAAGCCAGGTAATTACTCATTTTACTTGAAATTGGTGTATACAACTGGCTACGGCTAAAATTAACTATTGATTGCAAAACAGCCTAGAGTATGGTGACAGGCAGATGAAAGTAAATGCGTGGACTGAGACAACTTTAAACATAGTGGATGTTAGATGTTTGTGTTAACAGGTTCGTGTTAAAGCCGTGGAATTGATTGGACGCCTTCAGCAGAAAGAAACCGAAGCGTACTCTGAACATACTTTGAAGACTCAATATTTAATGGTTCAAGTAAAATTCCATGACAAGAAAAATCATTTCACCATATATGGAAGGTCATTTTTTTCATAGATTTTGATGACATGACAACACATAGTTTAATTGGTCAATACTGCACTGCTGGCAAGCATTTAAGCTTTCTTTCGAAGCAACCTTGAACCTACACCCACCAATGACTAATTTACAAGCATATACTGTATATTATATAGCAGGTATTCCATATATAGATTTTATACAAGATACATGTGTGTACATAAAATATTCTGGCAAAGTGCATGCCAGTATACATACATGCACACACAAAAATGCACGCATGTACACGCCCGCTGCACAGACACACACACAGGCACACCTGCACGCACACACACTCACCAATATATGTGTGTGTATCCATTTACATTACAACAGAGATTGTCGTCTCATCATTTTACATTTCCTTTGTTTTTTATGACTGATTTTCAGGTCATTAAAGATGCAGTCTGGGACTTTTGCTATTTAACCTCCTAATGTTGGGCTGGATGTGTAATATGTTGTTTATTGTGCATGATCTATAAGTAGAATCACTATCATATCACAGTTAGCCATGAAATTACAAGTTTGAAAGCGAGTGGTTTTGGTGACTAGGGGCACAGATTCTGCACATACACAATTACACTTTTTGGCTCAACAATACCACTTTTACAACTAGTGGCCAAAAATTGCTGACTGCATCTTTACACCTTTACTCAACAATAATGTAAATCAGTCCAATTTGATGCCACCTTCTTGTTTCCTCTCAGGGTTTCTGCTCATATGTACAATATAAAAACTTTTTTTTTCTTCTTAAAGTTAATAGGATATTAACTTTGTGTGTACATGACTGATATTCATACACGTCAGAAATGGAAATTGGTTATGTTTGCTTGCCACATGTAATTAGTTGCCTCAGACGGTAGATACGGTTAAACCAACATATGCTTGATGTGACACAGACAAACCTGACATGTGTTAAAATCTTGTAGGATCTCAAGCGAGTGATAAAAGGGTTAAACATGGCCACATGCAAATGATACTGGATCACAACTTGAAATGTGTTAATACAAAACATTTTAAAGAGAAATACAGGAATTTGGAAACAACTGACTGGGAGCTTCATTGTAGAAAAGTAGAAAAAATGTATTGGAGATTATCCATGCACATGACCGTCTACTAAGCTTTTAATTTCTCTGGAAGTTTGTCTCACTGTCTTCCTTTTTTGGTTCATATGTGAATCCTTTGGCACAAAGTGAATCTGCACTAATTATGAATTATGAACGTATACATTATGATTATTTTTGAATGCTGAAATCTATAGCGCTATGACGTGAAAGAGAACAAAAGGGTGTTGTTATTTGAATGTGGAAAGCTATATCTTAGTATATATTATTCTAGTTCATGCAATTGTCTAGTTTTTTAAGAACTAAAATACAGAGAATGACTCCCAAATAGCACCCTATTATCTACATATTGCACCCCTTTGAGCCCTGGTTAAACGTGGTGTACTCAATAGGAGACAGGATGAGGATAATGAGCAGGTTTCATCCATCCAGAGTGTAGTGTTGATATGGTAATACCATTTGCTTTTCCTTAGTCCGTGTTTTAGTAAATCAGTACTGAGATACAGGAGCACTCTTTGTATCTATACATGTGTTCTTCTATAGGACCAAAATACAGATGCAGATATATCTGTAATGTGGAGACACGTACAGTACCAATCAAAAGTTTGGAACCTGGGTCTAGTCTTTTGACTGGTACTGTACATATTTGGTCAATAGCATCTTTATGCAGTTGGAATGGAACACAAGAAAGGACAGGCCTCTTAGGATCCTCACCTCCAGCCAATTACGTTATAATTTTGACTGAAACATTTCTACTGTCTTATGTAGATGTTTGATATGCTATAAGAGATTTTATTTTTTGATTGTGTATAGGAAGGTCTTTGATATTGCAGTAAAAAAAAACATATTATTTCAAATAAAGCAACAGTGTTTACACTACTTTGCTGCAATCTGTTGCCAAATGCTTGAGGTACTGGGATTATTCTTGAAAAAGGTAATATATCTCAGTTTACCTAATCTCTTCAATTTAAAGAGTTATGTATTCGTCAATTTTAAGGTTTTTGAAACCCAACAATCTCTCCTTTCATACGCTATGTAAAAATCCCCATTAGAATGTATTAGGGCAAGCTAAACCAATATTGAGTTAAAATTATATATTTAATTCATGAATCCAAATTCTATTAATTTCCTTAATTGACTCAAGGTGAGTTGAAATGGACCCTGACCTCAACCCTGATCTCTCAATGTAACACTCTTATGGCACATGTAATTTCACCAATGACGGCTTCTCTAATACACTTCTACACTGATGGATACCTGATCCAAAGTGTCATCTGTAAGCTAAAACTGTCTCATCCAAGCAGGGAGACATTTGACTAACCAGCCCTCCAGGGAAAAAGGTACCTTAAACATGTCCTGTTTCTTACACATACCGACAGAGGACAAAGTTGTAAAAACAAATACAAATGCAGTAGCTAATGATTTCTAAGCAATGCCAGCTGGATTACTGTCAATAGATACCAATAATGAACGCCTTTTAATCCAAAGAATTTAAGATTTTATTTAACTTTTATTTAACTAGGGAGACTCCTTGTACAATTAGGTAGCGAGGAAAATGCAACCTCTATCCCAGGTTGCTTGGTTATGGATACAGAAACTCTTGTTAGACCAGATACAAATGTGATGAGATATGGGCACAAATGATAACAAGCTATTTGTAGACAGACAACATATATATATATACATATATATATATATATATATATATATATATATATATATATATATATATATATATATATATATATATATATATATATATATATATATATATATATATATATATATATATATATATATATATATATATATATATATATATATATATATATATATATATATATATATATATATATATATATATATATGTCGTCACCTTTTCATTGCCTGATTTCTAGGAGCCATAGTTTGTTTCGGTGAGCCTGGAGAACTATTACTGTGCCGTCAACCACA
The DNA here is from genome assembly GCA_016801105.1 of Esox niger. Classification (NCBI taxonomy): domain Eukaryota; kingdom Metazoa; phylum Chordata; class Actinopteri; order Esociformes; family Esocidae; genus Esox; species Esox niger. The sequence goes on along the minus strand of JACXGJ010001430.1, from coordinate 64,623 downwards.
ACTATTACTTGCTATGAATATTACAGATCAAAGTAATTAGACTATTGGGATATATTCTTAATTGGCTGCATAGCACTCATTATTATGTAAGCACGATATACTCCACGACTGAAGAGAAACTATAACGGAGTGAAGAAGGAAAACAAAGTCTCTAGCTCTTTGCGTGGCACTGCTGTCTGGGAGGCTCGCACTAATGAGATTTACATTTGAGTCATTTAGCAGACACTCTCATCCCGAGCAACTTACAAGAGCAATTAGGGTTAAGTGCCTTGCTCAAGGGCACCATCACCGATTATTTTCCTTTGCCTTTTTCGTTCAGAAATCTAAACCTACGACCTTTCGGTTACAGGTGCAACGCTCTAACCACTAGGCTTTCTGAAAAAGAATAGGTTGCCATTAAATGGGGAAGACAATGTTCAAAATATGTAGGTTCTAATAAGGGAAATGCAATGTTGAATACAGGTTGAAGGTCAGAGAAGGAGATCGCAAAGACTTACATAATAGCAAGTTGCCAAACAAAAAAGGAAGAACGTTGTTGGGCATCTTGTGCATAATGTATATCTATATAAAATGTTAGCACAATACAGAATGAAACCTTATAGTTCATTGAAGCTCAAGGTAGGTATGTGTCTGCAGACCCCTGAACAAGACAATATGAACACATCAATGCAAGAGAATAGCTGTGGTTGAGAGGATTAAATCTCCTATGTTATAAATAACGACTAATTATTATTACATTGGGTCACAACTCACCCATAATACATTGTGGTTTTGATCCTCTCCAACACAGCCGTCGTATTTTAGATCGTTCACTGGAGCTGGAGCTGAATGTCTTACTGGATACGCTAAGCAATATTTCACCACAGATTGAACACATACATCTTTCATCTTGGATTCACAAATAACATTTAGTCCCATTCAGCTTGATCAACACTATATACTGTGTGTTTGCATTTTGTTTATCAGTAAATTAATTATCTTTAGGAAGGGTCTAGTAAGCTGGTCCCAATTTGCATAGTGTACATCATTATGTTTAATCATCAGCAACATATATACCAAACTGAAAGCTAAGGTGTTTTTTTTTTATAATAATTTTTTTATTGTGTAACTAACTTGGTATAGAACTACCATTTATATACTGTACAGTGATTGAATGTGAACAAATATTTAGCTATGCCTTCGAATTAGTTGGTCATCCATATTTTCTATATTATGTAATTACAGCCATTGTCAGGTCCTCTTCTTTGCACATAAGGGAAGAGTTTTGTCATTGTCCCTTTCTCCACAATCCATGTTCACACATATACACACAAATCAGAAACTTGCCGCTAAGACATGTCATGGTAAGCGCCATGAAGATACATTAGACCGAGTAGTCGCTGATGGCCCCTCAGAGCTCCTTACAGCTGATGCTCATGTAAGAAGGCAGAGGAACCCCTGGTGGCCGGGGTCTGCTGGCCCGACGAAGCCGAGGAAAAGCTGGCCAGAGGGATGACCTTGACAGGGTCTGACTCCTTACTCTTGCTACTGCAGTGTCTCTCCAGTGTGTTGTAGAACTGCGGCCGGTTCATCCCTTTGTCCAGTTCATCTTTTGGTGCGGGCCTGCCCAGGGTGTGGCACTGACGCCCGTCCGCCTTCGCTCCCCGGGCCCAGGGGGAGCCTTGCTGGTGCTGGAAGCCAAAGGAGGGCAGGGTAGGCAGGGTCCCTGTGCCGGATGGCGACTGGAACTGGGTCACCAGGGCTGGGGGCATCCAGCAGCTGTCGGAGTGGCCTAGGATCAGACATTCCTGGGTACATGTCTCCGAGGCGTCCGCCAGGGCCTTGGCAAGATTCACCTCCACCATGGCTGCAGCACAAAGCAATTAATTGACAAGGAAAGAAGGAGAGAGAGAAGATAAGGCCAGTTAAAACATTTAAACACGCCTTTCGCTGTGATTAGAGGAAAACAAGGACATGGTTGCCACTGCTGGGAATTTGAAAATGGGGAGGGGTGGGTAGGGAAAACAAACGACGACACAAGAATCTGCGAATGTAACAGTTGTATGCTTTATCTCAACTTGACCTGTAAACGTCAACCTTTTGGAGAAATGAAAAGCATTAATAAATGTTTGATTCATCCCATAATGAGAAAAACAGCAGCAGAACATTTAATTTCCATTTGGTATTCCCTTGGTTCACTGTGTTTACCTACAAAAGGCAATGAATTCCCAGTAGCTTAATTAAAGAAAAAAAAGAAGAAAAAAGAAGAAAAATAATATAAGACTTTGGTTGTTGTGTCTGAGATTGGCTTCACTGTAATAAATATTTAATGAACATCTCAACAAGCCATTGTGTATTTTAATCCCTGTCACCATGGTACTGTACACCTGATTCCTCCCATTCAGAGGTTCACCAGCAGGGGAACCAGGTCTCCTGGGGTTTCTTGACCTATCCACATAGGTGCTTGATCCACAGGCTTACTGATACCGTACACATGAAGGGGTGCTTCAGAGGTTTTCAATTCAGGGCAAAATGTCTCTTGTGTTACAGTATCTACTCTGATCTACTCAGCATTATATGCAGTATGTCTGGTCAATTACAGTAACCCAACACTGGCACAAAACGTAAACAGTCCCGTAAATGCACAGCTTTCGGGATTCTTGCAAGCATATTTGGCGTGAACAATACAATCAGTATAGTTATGAGTGATAGACTGCATTTGATTTGCATTCAGGGAGGGAGAAAAAGCAAAGAGGGAGAGAGAGAAAGAGAGGGAGAGAGAAGGCACTCCAACTATCTTATCTCATTATGCCCGCACTGACATCACATGTGAAATGAGTCTAGGAAAAGAAATAGGCCCTAGCAATAAAGCCTGTCAACTCTGGTAATTAGAATGTAAAACAGTATGCACCACGACAAATAGGAGTCCACAGTGTTCTGTTTTTGAGCCACGCAAAGAGTAAAAGAGGAGAGGTCCTTGCTCACAACATCACATCAGTCCTCCAGGCTTCTGCTTCAAGCTGTCACATAGAAATTATTTAGCATATTTGCATGAGTAAAAATGCTATCAATTATTGAATGGTCTTAGGTCTGCATCTTTGTCTATGGCTTTGAGTAGCCCACATTCAGCAAGGTTAGCATGCTCTGTTAAATTCGATTCCCTAGCCTAAAAAAATATTTCCACAACAGTGAACTTTTTGTATTAACAGCCCACACAAACTACGAAATCTAACTTCTGGGGGGTGAGCAATGGTATACAACCCAAGCGTCCACATTGTATTAGTATAAAATACTTAATTGCATTGTTTAAAAAAGTACATACTCTTTGAATGACTTTGGTGATGGAGTGGGTGACAGGGATTAACCTGGACAAATTAAGGTTAAATAACAAAACCATTTGCCCGAATGTAACAAAAAACATTGTTTCTCTTCTTGACCCAGAACTAGTGTGCAGATAAATTAATTAAAACTTGTGCAGATTATAAACAAATTGCAAGGAGATGCATTAATGTCCCTGTTTTATCTGGATCTGGACTTCTCAATATTGGCCTACTCAGCCTTCCAGCCTACTCAGCCTTCCAGCCTACTCAACCTACTCAGCCTTCCAGCCTACTCAGCCTGCCAGCCTACTCAACCTACTCAGCCTTCCAGCCTACTCAGCCTTCCAGCCTACTCAACCTACTCAGCCTTCCA